>SJYC01112115.1:0-14647 GCA_006408675.1 Madoqua kirkii | reverse complement strand
TTTTTTTTTTTAACTTTTTATTGTGAAAAATTTTAGACTTATACAAAAGTAGAGGGAACTGTACAGTAAGCTTCCATGTAGTTACCACTCATCTTTAACCGTTACCAAACTCAGGACCAGTCTTATTTTACCTACTGCCTCCCTCTCTCCCCATGCCTGTCCCAAACTGTGAACTATTTTTGAAGCAAATTTCAGATATCACATGACAGCTTTTATAAATATTTCAGTGAGTATTTTTTGAAAATAAGAAACCTTTTAAAAATAAACCATTTACTTAATATCTTTATTACACTAGGTGATTATGTTTCCTTAATATCATAACTCAAATGTTTATATTTTCCTGATTATGTTGTTCATGTTTTGGTACCATATCTAAGAATTCAGTGTCAAATCCAAGGTCATGAATATTTAAACTTATGTGTTCTTCTGAGTTTTTTTTTTTTTTTTAATCTTCATTGGATGGTCAAATTGTAGCTTTCCATTGTCCAAGTTAGGATAGTGTAGACTGCTTTGCAGTAACAAACCCTGAAACCTCAGTAACTTACAATAAAAATTATATATTCTTGCCACATGTACAATATGGATTGGACAATCCCCCTATATCTTGCAGCTACATAAAGCAAGCAAAGCCCATGAGAGATATTTTTAAAAATCAGCCCAGGAAGTACCTAGTTTTCATCCAACTTCCATTGGCCAGATCTGTTACCTGTCTCAACCTAATTGCAATGGAGACTGAGAAAGTAACCTTCCTGTCTGCTCAGGACCAGAATCGGCCTCCGCAGCATGCTCTCCTTTATTTGCTGTGTTGACTCGGTTACTGGCTTTGTGTACTGAGCAAAATAAGGCCTACAAAAACTGAATATTTTGAATTAAGGCATTATTAGAAAATATTTTATAATTTCATTAGAGATTTTACATCTTGCATACTGTATCCTTGAAAATTATAAGATTATTGATTCTTTTGAGCTGTGGTGTTGGAGAAGACTCTTAAGAGTCCCTTGGACTGTAAGGAGATCAAATCAGTCAATCCTAAAGGAAACCAATTCTGAATATTCATTAGAAGGACTGATGCTGAAGCTGGAGTTCCAATGCTTTGGCCAACTGATGATATGAAGAGCCGACTCATTAGAAAAGGCCCTGATGCTAGGAAAGATTGAAAGCAGGAGGAGAAGGGAAAGACAGAGGATGAGACGGTTGGATGGCATCACTGACTCAATGGACGTGAGTTGGAGCAGGTTCCAGGAGATGGCGAAGGACAGGGAAACCTGGTGTGCTGCAGTCCATAGGGTTGCAAAGAGTCAGACATGGCTGAGTGACTGAACAATGCAACAATAATATATACATATATGAATATAAAATATATAATGTATAATATATGTATATAATACACATGTATATGTATATAGTTTCTGAAAAGAAAGAGTTGGGGGGAGAGTAAAGAAAATGTTTGAAGAAACAATGACTGAAAAATTTCCAAACTTGAAACTGTAAACCCACACAAATGAGGCTTAATGAGTCCTTCATACACGAAACATGAAGGTTAATCGAATGTGCCCATCTACCTATGGATGCTCTTTTCTATTAAATCATTTCTTTCTTTCATTTCATTTTGAATAGTTTCTATTGCTACATAGTCAAGTTTCTTTTCCAAGACCTAATTTCCACTTATCTATTCCAGTATATTTTTAATCACAGAATCCTAGCTTTCATTTAGAAAATTTGATTTTGTTCTTTAAAAATATTTTTGCCTCTTTAGTTAACTTCTTAAACATCTGGAATACATTACCACAATTACTTAATATTCTTGTCTGCTAATTCTGCCACCAATGTCAATTTCACTTGGTTGATTTTTTTACCTTAATTGGGCCTTACTTTACAGGGCCTATTTTCTTGCTTCCATACATGTCTGGTATCTTTGATTGTAAGTCAGATATTGTAAATTTCCTGGTGAATCCAGGAAGGTTTCTTGAAGCAATAGTTGAGCTGAATATTGCAGGATATGAATGGATTAAAAAGATAAATAAAAGTGAAAGCATTTAAAGAAGAAGAATCAGTATGTACAAAGGACCTGAGTATATGTCTTTGCATTTCTGAGAAAATAAAAGAATGATACTGTTATTGGGAACAAATAAATTAAAAAAATAAAAGTCTTTGGGGATGAAGCTATGGGCAGATCATGCCTTGCTTTCTTCAGGGGTCTTGACAGTGAAGTCACTCAGTCGAATCCGACTCTTTGCGACTCCATGGACTGTGGTCTACCAGGCTCCTCCCTCCATGGGATTCTCCAGGCAAGAGTACTGGAGTGGGTTGCCATTTCCTTCTCCAGAGGATCTTCCCAACCCAGGGATCAAACCCGGGTCTCCTGCATTCCAGGCAGATGCTTTCACGGGTCTTAGGCATCTAAAATTTTTTCAGCTTCATGCAGGTAAAATTGAACTTTTAAACTGTACATTGAAGTGATGTTGATATTCATAAACACTGTGAAAGAGTGTCCTCCATCTACTTAACACATCTATCATTTCATATTTATTTGTGTATATGTGCATGTGTGTGTGTGTGATAGAGAGAGAACATGTAAGTTCTACTCTCAGCAAATTTCAATTACACAATACAGTGTTGCTAACTGTACTCATTATGTTCTACATTAGCTATTCAGAATGTAGACATGCTAGAATTGAAAGTTTGTTCCCTTTCTTTAAGCTCTCTGCTGCCAAGCACCCCAGGCCTCAGCCCCCGACAACCACTTTGCTGCTCTTGATTGCTAGAAGTTTGACTTTGTTTTCCTTGCTGCTGCTGCTGCTGCTGCTCCCTAAGTCACTTCAGTCATGTCTGACTCTGTGCGACCCCATAGACGGAAGCCCACCAGGCTCCCCCATCCCTGGGATTCTCCAGGCAAGAACACTGGAGTGGGTTGCCATTTCCTTCTCCAATGCATGAAAGTGAAAAGTGAAAGTGAAGTTTCTCAGTCGTGTCTGACTCTTTGCGACCCCACGGACTACAGCCCCCCAGGCTCCTCCATCCAGATTCCTCATATACATGATACCATGCAGTCTTTGTTTTTGTCTGGGTTATGTCACTTAGCTTAAAGCCCTTAAGGTCCACCCATATTGTTGCAAATAGCTGCATTTTTCTTTCTTGTGGTTGAATAAAACACACACACACATACACACACAATACACATATACACACCCCTCCCCACATCTTTTATCCATTTATCTGTTGATGGACATTTAGCTTGTTTCTCTATCTTGGCCATTGTGAATAGTCCTGCTGTGAACATGGGCAGGTAGATACCTCTTTGAGATACTGACTTCATTTCTTTTTGATGTGTACCCAGAAGTAGAGTTGCTTAGATCATATGGTAGTCCTACTTTCAATTTTTTTAGGAACCTCCATACTGTTTTCCACAGTGGCTGCACTAATTAACTTTCCTATCAATAGTCCACAAACATTCCCTTTTCTCCACGTTCTTGCCAATATGTGGTATCTCCTGTCTTTTTGATGAGAGCCGTTCTAACAGGTATGAGGTAATATATTATTTGTGATTTTGGTTTGCACTTCCCTGACGATGCTGAGCACCTTTTCATGTACCTGTTGGCCGTTTATATGTCTTCTTTGAAAAAAATCCAGGTCCTCTGCCCATTTTTCAATCAGACTTTTTTTTTTTTTGCTATTGAATCATGTGAGTGTTTTATTAATATATACTTGCATATTAACTCTTCATCAGATATATGATTTGTAAATATTTTGTCCTATTTTCTTTTTGTAAATATTTATTTATTTGGCTGCACTGGGTCTCAGTTGCGGCTTGTGGGGTCTTCATTGCAGCATGCGGGATCTTTCACTGTGGCGTGTGGCCTGAGTTGCCCCTTACTATGCCTCTCACTTAGTTCCCCAGCCAGGGATTGAACCTGAGGCCCCTGCATTGTAAGGCAGATCCTTAAACCCTGGGCCACCAGGTAAGTCCTTTTGTCCATTCTTTAGGGTGTCCTTTTATTAATGGTCTTCCTTTGCTGTAGAAGCTTTTTAGTTTGATGGATTCCCTCTTATTTATTTTTGCTTTTGTCACCTTTTCTTTTGATGTCAAATCCAGAAAAACATTGTCAAGCCAATGTCAAGGAGATTATCTCCTATGTTTTCTCCTAGGAGCTTAATGGTTTCAGACTTTATTTCAGTAATCCATTTTGAGTTGGTTTTTGTGCATGGTTTAAGATAGTAATCTTGTTTCCTTCTTTTGTATGTGGTTGTCCATTTTATTGAAGAGACTGACCTTTTCCTTTCCCCATGGTATATTCTTGGCTCCTTGTCAGAAATTAATTCACCATTTATGCATGGGTTCATTTCTAAGGTTTCTAATCTGTTACATTGATCTGTGCGTCTGCTTTTTTGCCAGTACCACACTGTTTTGATTATTATAGCTGTGTAATGGATGCGTATAAAGAAAATCAGGAAGCATGATGTTTCCAGTTTTGTCCAGCTTTCTCAAGACTGCTTTGGCTATTCAGGGTATTTTGTGGTTCCATACAATTTTTAGGCATTTTTGGTCCTCATCTTATGAGGGGTTGTTATCTTGTAAGGGTTTTAAACAAGTTCAGAATTTTTGGAAAAATCACTCTAACTTCAGGATGTATAATATCTTGAGTGGAGCATCTGGGCAGGAGAGGTTAGATATGTTAGGAAACTAGGGTACATTTCCAAGTGAGAGACAAAATTGGTTTGTACCAGGGTGGAAGTGGGATGGAAAGAGGTGAGTTGACCTGAGATGACAAATGTAGTGTGATTCTTGAATCCCTCTTGTCTTCATTTCATCAAATTAGTGACCAAGTTCATGTAAACCTCTTCTAAGAGAAATATTCTCACAGAGTGAGTACATTTCTTATTAAAATGCTCATAAATATATATTTTAAAAAAATTTGAACATTTTGCAAAGTACCCCACAAAGGGAAACTATTAACTTGTTTCTGGAAAGGATTCTAGCATCTCTCTTCTGATATTTGCTCAAGAATTCCCTTGGAACACTCAGTAGTGAAAAACTTCATTCCAAAGGCCTGGTTCAATAGCTTTCAAACATTAGATGCATTAGAACTCACCTGATGAGCTTGTTCAAACACAAATTTCTTGGTCAAACCCCCAGAGTTTCTAATTCAGTAAGTATGAGTTGGGGCCCGAGATTTTTCACCTGTATCAAATTCCCAGACAATGCCAATGTTCTAGGTCTGGGAACTAGTGTGAGAACCACTAGAGAATTAGAGGTGAGGTAGTCAAGAGGTGAATTTCTGGAATTAGACACAAAACTCTGTCCTTTCTAGTGATATGACTTGGGCAAAATCACCTGTGGGTGTTTTTGTTTCCCTATCTGAGCCTTAATGAAGGTTAGAATGAGGGATGTTCATTTTTTTTTCATTTTAATGGTGTGAAATGCCTTTTATTTTGAAATTAAAGTACAGTTGATTTACAATGTTGCCCCAATCTCTGCTGCACAGCAAAGTGACTTAGTTATACTCATATATACATTCTTTTAAAATATTCTTTTCCATTATGGTTTATTTTAGGATATAGAATATAGTCCCCTATGTTATACATTAGGACCTTACTTATCCATTCTAAATGTAATAGCTGGCATCTACTAACCCCAAACTCCCAGTCCATCTTCCTTCCTCCCCTCTCCCCCTTGGCAACCACAAATCTGTTCTTTATGTTTGAGTCTGATTCTGTTTTGTAGATAGGTTCCTTTGTGCCATATTTTAGGTTCCACATGTAAGTGATATTATATGGCATTTTCCCCTTCTTGCGTCACGGTGATCTCTAGTTGTATCCATGTTGCTTCAGATGGCATGATTTCATTGTTTACAGCTGCGTAGTTTTCCACGGTATATGTGTACTGCATGTTCCTTATCTGTTCATCACTAGATGGACATTTAGGTTATTTTCGTGTTTCACTTCTGTGGACAGTGCTGTTATGAACATAGAGGTGCATGTATTTGTTTGAATCACAGTTTTCTCCTGGGAAGGAGTAGGATATGGTAATTCTATTTTGGTTTTCTGAGGAAGCTTGTACTGTTTTCCACACTGGCTGTACCAGCTTACATTCCCACCGACAGTGTAGGAGGGCTCCCTTTAGAATGAAGACTGTTTATAGAGTTAGGATAGGTACACAATGAATGTAGATACATTCTTGTGAAAAGAAAATGACTTTTATGTGCCTAGAGCATGCTACAATTTTCCTGTAAAGCAGGACAGATAACTCTTTTAGCTCATTCTTGGAAAATGCTCGTCAAAGTTCAATGTGGAAGTCTTTAGTGGAAGTCTAGTCAACAGCCTTGAAGGGAAACCTTCAAGTTCTGCTCTGCTTCATGTCCTCAGTTCTGGTAAATTCCTACCAGGGTATGTGTTAGATGTTTGCCTGCCTCTGCCCTCCCTCTGCTCCCCATGACCTTGGCAATGAGCCTGCCCCTAGACAGAGTGTCCCATCTGGGAACAGCCAGTTGATGAGGGGGCAGAGAGCTGACTCATCCATGCTCTTGGGAGAAAGACAACTGTGGGCAATTTTTCCCAGGTTGCATAAGCCATCAGTTTCTGAAACAGAAAGAAAGACAGTTTCTGCCGGCTATTAGCTGCCCTCATGGAGACAGTCATGGTGTGCCAAGAGATGTGGGGAAGAGACGACCCAAGGGAGACTCTCTTATTTGAATGTTAGGTCTACCCTGATTCTTGAGCAATAAGCGATAAATGGCTCACCTACACATTCCATCTCTTAAATTTCCATGGATAAAGGTCTCTACCTGGAGCTTGTATGTGAGAATCTAGCAGTTTTCCGGAGTAACCAAAGGGGCCAGTCAAATGAAACCAGAACCTGAAGACTAGTTAGCTTTGCTGAAGCCACCCATCAGTCACCCTGCAGGTGTAGCTGGGGAGGTAAGGCAGTCAGTGCAGGCTTTTTTGAGCTTCTGAAGAATGTGTGAAAGCCAAAATTAACCCAAAAGTTAAACCTGGGATAAGGCAAATGTACCCTTTACTTGAGCCTTCATACACTGTGCACATTTTGGGTGATCTACAAACATTGTGAATCATTTCCAGAGTGACCTTTCACCGTGCAGTTAATGTTCAACATTTATTGACATCCTGTGATGGGAACGTCATTAAAGTTTGGCATGACTCTGACCTGGAGGGGTTGTGGGTTTTGTGTTTGGGGATGCGAGGACTCTGAACTTTGAGTCCTTGGGTCCTTGCATCTCGGTGGGGAAATGGATGCAGGCATGAGGGTCTAGAGAGCTAGCAAGCACAAGTCAGAGAGTTCTTACACTTTGCTCTCTCTGTATGATCTCTTTTTATCCCAATGTTGATGTGGCCTTGGCTAACAAAATGTACGTTTGGGGAGATGTCAGTTTTCCAAATGGTCAGAAAAACATCGTGTTTTCCTGTTATGGCCAAAGTGTAATCAAAGCATCCAATAGTTTAAATCAAAACAAAGATTTGGGAGTATCAAATCTATTATCTAATATCTAAGATGATGCCCGTTTAATAATAGATCATCATTCCAAAAGAGAGAAACCCTTTGGAATTCATGTTATTGTTCATTCACTTTCCCCTTTAATCATTTGCCTTGGGTGATCCCCCACCACAGTGGGGATAAGTTGTGTGTCTTTCGTGCGTGAGTAAATGAGAGTTCATGATCACTGTTAGACTGGATCTTTTGCGGTTGGACTGACCACCATTTTTCTGGGAGCAAATAGCAATAGAAAACCCATGAATGAAACTGCAGAGTAGTTACAGGGCATCCTGAATATCTATGCCCAGCTCTGGGGCCAGTCAGAGTTCCTTGGCTGATCATCTCTGACTGTAACTCATCTGTATGTTCCAATGGGACATTCAACCAGCACACCTTTACTGAGCACCCACTCACTATGAGCCGCACTTGTTTAGGTGCTTGGAACACCTCAGTGAACAAAGCAGAAAAAGACATCTGCTCTCTAGCAGGGACATAGTTATTTATGATTAAGGGAAGGACACATATCCTCACATATCATTATTCTCCGTTTGCCAAGATGCAAGACTGCTAGGACTGGTTAGACTAACCACCAGGGGGCAGCCTACCCCATGGGCTTAGCCTGGCTGCTAAGGCTGCCTGTCTTCTACTGTGTATTTAAGGCAGGCCCTAGGGGATTTTACCAAGAAGAAGGGGCACAGTTGGGTCTCTGTCCTGAAATAGGGGAATGTCAGAGAGGTCTAGAAAGGAAGGCTGTGTTTAGGAATTAGGAAGGGCAGAATATTGCTTCTCTTTCTGCCCCATTCTGTCCTTTTACGGGGAGGGGTTTCCAAGCCAGGTCTGATGGTGTGTGCATAACCGCGTGGGCAGGTTCTTCAACAACTAACTTCCTAAGCCTGGAATCTGAGTCTAGGAGCGGCCCTACGTGGGGTAGGCAAACTATCTCTCAAAGGTTCACATGTCCTCTTTGGAAAGTGGGAGCCAGAGATAAGCAAATGTTCTATTGTAAAAATCATGTTCTTAAGTACTATTTTAAATATCTCTAAGTTTGAAGAATTAATAATGTAAACATAAAATATATTAAACTCTTTAGGATATGATTGGAAACTTTTTTTGTTTATTGTTTATTTCCAGTAAAACCTTTTAATATATTACACCTCACCAGAGACATTACTTTGCCAACAAAGGTCCATCTAGTCAAAGCTATGATTTTTCCAGTAGTCATGTATGGATGTGAGAGTTGAACTGTAAAGAAAGCTTTTGAACTGTGGTGTTGCAGAAGACTCTTGAGAGTCCATTGGACAGCAAGGAGATCCAACTAGTTCATCCTAAAGGAGATCAGTCCTGGGTATGCATTGGAAGGACTGATGTTGAAGCTGAAACTCCAATACTTTGGCCACCTGATGCGAAGAGCTGATTCATTTGAAAAGACCCTGATGCTGGGAAAGAATGAGGGCAGGAGTAGAAGGGAAAGACAGAGGATGAGATGGTTGGTTGGCATCACTGACTCAATGGACATGAGTTTGGGTAAACTCCAGGAGTTGGTGATGGACGGGGAGGCCTGGCGTGTTGCAGTCCATGGAGTCACAAAGAGTTGGACACGACTGAGCAACTGAACTGAACTGAACTGACAGCTCACCCTTTTCCTTGGAGTTTCAGACATTTGTTCGACTTAAAATAGTGAAAAAAGTAAAAGTGTTAGTTGCTCAATCATGTATGACTCTTGCAACCCCATGGACTGTAGCCTGCCAGGTTCCTCTGTCCATGGAATTCTCTAGGCAAGAATACTGGAATGGGTGGCCATTCCCTTCTCCTGGGGATCTTCTTGAGCCAGGGATTGAACCTGGGTCTTCCACATTGCAGGCAGTTTCTTTATTGTCTGAGACACCAGGGAAGTCCTCAACTTAATATAATACTTCCCCCAAAGGCTCATCTTTGGAATCTTTTAGTTTCCTTAAAGATCTGTTAACATCTTGCTTAACCTGGTGTTCTACAGCCTTTCTATTTGAAGTGTGATCTGTGGACCAGGAGCAACAGCTTGTTAGAAATGCAGAATGTCAGCCCCCTCCCTGGACTGTGAGTTGTCCCACTAAATTCCTACACATATTAACATTCCAAAGTGCTGCTCTAAGGGATGAATGTCAAGAAGTGCTAGATTAGAGAGAAAGAGTGAAGGAATAACGTGGAGAAGTTTGCAGCACTTTGTAGATTATTTCCGGAATTCCCACGTAGAATGTGGACTCTCTAGATGTTCCTTAAGCTGTCTGAACTGGGCTGTCTTCCTCACACCCCTACTTGCCTTTACTAACGCATCATTGCTCCAGGCCTTTATTAAAATCCTGACTGGAGATCTTGAATCAAGCTTTAAAACCTAAGTAACTTTGAAATGAGGTCAAAGTCAGAATATTCAGTGAGGATCCTTAAGTAGAAAAGTATGTCCTCAGGCTGGGTGGATCCTGAACAGTTTGCCACTAAGAAAGGTAAACTCGAAAGAGGCAAATTAGCACTAAGTTGCGTTCAAGGCGGCTTCCATAAGATGCAAGCAAAGTTACCTTTTCTTTCCTTCAATTTTATTTCTCATGTGAGGATGACAAATGTTTTCTCTTGTAATTTTCTTTTATAATAGTGATTATTTTTGTTTTGCACTACCTGAACATCTCAATATGGACAGCACAAAATTTTTCATCCTATCTTAATTCTTAGAGTACATTGATTTTTTTAAAAGTTTACTGGAGTCAATTTTCTATGCAACCATATTTTATTCAGCATGAAAGTTAGTGCCAATTTTAAACATTTATAGAGTTGTTTCTCCAAGGAAAAGCACAAACTAGAAAGAGAAAAAAAAATGTCATTTGATGAGATTCAAATGGCTTTGGCCAGATGACTGTAGAAACATCTCCTTATCCAGAACAGTCACTGGAAGTCCATTTATGAAGTGATATCTGTGTGATTTCTGTTTACTTTGTAGAGAAAGAACATTTTCTGAGGAATCAAAACAAGTGGCAATTTGCATTTTCTTGTTAGACTAATGTGAGAGATGGGGGGAAGACATAATATGTAAAGCTGAAGTTCCCCATTTATACATATAAAACACATATATTTTAAGTAAATATATTAAGGGATCATACAATGTTGCTTTTCAAAAATCTTCTTTTTGTGTTTGCTGCCCTTACCTCCTTGTCCCCCTCTCCTTTCCTCCTGAACAGATGTGACAGCAGGACTCCATGTGTGCAATGGTTTCCTTGCACATGTGGAATTGACCATAGGTATTGTTTATTGCACACATGCTTGTCTGCCTGTATGTACATCGATGTGGAGAACTTTTCTTCATTGTTTTAAGAATGGGATAATAAAATATGCAGTATCCTGAATTTGGTCTTTCTTACTCCATACTTGCTCATAGAAACCTTGCAAAGTCATTAAATATAGCTCTAATTCATCCTTTTCAATGGTTGTGGTGTGGATGAACCAAAGTTTGTTTGAACATGCCTTTGTGGCTTCCCTGGTGGCTCAGAGGTTAAAGTGTCTGCCTCCAATGCGGGAGACCTGGGTTCGATCCCTGAGTTGGGAAGATCCCCTGGAGAAGGAAATGGCAATCCGCTCCAGTATTCTTGCCTGGAGAATCCCATGGACGGAGAAGCCTAGTAGGTTACAGTCCACGGGGTCACAAAGAGTCGGACACGACTGAGCGACTTCACCTTCCTTCTTTGTGAATAAGTATTTATTTCCATTCCTCCCCTTTGCCAGGATGAACAACGCTGGAATAAATGCTTATGTCCTTGCAATTAAAAAAAAATTTTTTTTTACAGAGCAGTTTAGGTTCACAGCAAAAATAAGAGGAAGGAACAGGGATTTCTCACATGCCCTCTGCCCTCACAATGCAGTCTCCTTTGTTATCAATACCCGCACCAGAGTAGTGCATTTGTTATACCTGATGAACCAACACTGACATGTCACAGTCACCCAGAGGCTATAGTTTACATTAAGGTTTGGTCCTGGTGTTGCCTATCCTATTGGTTTAGACAAATGTATAATGACATGTGTTCATCATTATACATATAGAAGGGTTTGACTGCCCTAAAAATCCTCATTTCCTCTGACTTTCATCTTTCTCTCCTCAGTTCAGTTCAGTCACTCAGTTGTGTCTGATTCTTTGTGACCCCATGAATTGCAGCACGGCAGGTCTCCCCGTCCATCACCAGCTCCCAGAGTTCACTCAAACTCACATCCATCCAGTCGGTGATGCCATCCAACCATCTCATCCTTGGTCGTCCCCTTCTCCTCCTGCCCCCAATCCCTCCCAGCATCAGGGTCTTTTCCAACGAGTCGACTCTTCTCATGAGGTGGCCAAAGTACTGGAGTTTCAGCTTTAGCATCATTCCTTCTAAAAAACACCCAGAGCTGATTTCCTTTAGAATGGACTGGTTGGATCTCCTTGCAGTCCAAGGGACTCTCAAGAGTCTTCTCCAGCACCACAGTTCACAAGCGTCAATTCTTCAGCACTAAGCCTTCTTCACAGTCCAACTCTCACATCCATACATGACCACAGGAAAAACCCTAGCCTTGACTAGATGGACCTTTGTTGGCAAAGTAATGTCTCTGCTTTCTCTCCTAACCTCTGATTTTTCTACTCTCTCCCTGGTTGTGCCTTTTCTAGAATGTCAAGAAGCTGTAATCATATATGTCCTTGTATTTTTTCTTCTGCCAAGTAGATGAAGATGGATATAGAAGTTTCAGTTTTAAATTTCAATCCCTTTTTACTCTTTTTTAAAAAAAATATTTTATCTTATAGTGTAATTAGTTAACAGTGTTGTGTTAGTTTCAGGTGTATAGCAGAGTGATTCAGTTATACAAGCATATATATCTATTTTTTTTCCAAATTATTTTCCCACTTAGATTATTACAGAGAATTGGTTTTTTTGCTTTTCTTTATTTGCTGTAGATGCTGCAAACTTACCTTGCAGAGCCTTCACAGCTGAGAACAGCCATGGGGCTGAGTCTATAGAGGGGACATGGCCTTTGCCTAAGCCTCTTCAGCTACCACTTTCTTCCTGCTTGGACTGCAGCTAGTGCTAAGATCATTTTTAAACCTGGCCTACAATTTAGATATTATTTTGGCAAGTGTTTATTGAGCATATACTATGTTCTGGCAGGAGGCCTGAAGGGCATGGATATAACACAGGGGGACATGGTCCTCTGGCTTCATGAAATGTGTAAATGCTTTGTAGGAACAACATAAGGTGCTCTAAGGCCACAATGAACAAAGAGCTAGAGTGATGTGGGGGAGAAGGTGTTCATAAAGACCTAAAGGGAACTCAGATTGGCCTGGAACAACAAAAGGGGGGAACCTTCTGAACAGAAAGCACTCTGAGGTAGGGAGGACCTGGCCTATTTCTGGGAGCAAAGAAAAACTCACCATGGCTAATGGCCAGCACTGGAGACACAGGAGAAGCCAGATCAGATGTGGCCTTGTTGGTCTTTCAAGGACTTTGAACTTGGCTACTGGTGAGGAAGGGATGAGCATGTTAAGTAAGGGATGACTGTGGCTTAGGCCAACACTGTGAGATGGGATTTAGAGAAAAGCTGATAATTTTAAGATGTAGCTTTCCCCCATTTGTAAGATTAGTGTAAAACAATACAGCAATGGAAATTATATTTTTTTCCAGATTTGTCTCATTATCTTTTTAGAATAAATTCTGGAAGTGATCCTTTGGATCAAAATTGATGCTTGTTAAAATTTTGCCACTCATTATCAATCTTCCATCGCCAGCTACTGTGCATGGAACACTCCCCAAAACACTGGTGAGAATAGAGATTGCACAGAACTCATTAACACTGTGTCATCAATCTTTTAAATATTCCCAATCTAATGGATGGAAAATAAGGCTTCAGTATTATTTGTATTTCTTTTATTACTTCTGTGGTTGAATTTTTCACTATTACATTACCACAACCATAAACTATAAACTTTAGGAGTTTATAGTTTCCTAAAAGGAAATGTGGGATTGAATCAAACGCAAAAGAAATGGAGTTAGGACTTTCCATCTTTTAAAAACACCTTTGGACTGCAAAGAGATCAAACCAATCAATCCTAAAGGAAATCAACTCTGAATATTCATTGAAAGGACTATGCTGAAGCTGAAAGTCCAGTACTTTGGCCACCTCATACAAAGAGCCAACTCATTGGAAAAGATCCTGATGCTGGGAAAGACTGAAGGCAAAAGGAGAAAGGGGTGGCAGAGGACAAGATGGTTAGATAGCATCAGTGACTCAATGGACATGAGTTTGAGCAAACTCCAGGAGATGGTGAAGGACAGGGAAACCTGGCATGCTACAGTCTGTGGGTTGCAAAGAGCTGAACATGATTTAGTAACTGAATAACAACAAATAGATGTAATTATAGCCTGATGGGCTGTCGTCTGTGGGGTTGCACAGAGTCGGACATGACTGAAGTGACTTAGCAGCAGCAGCAGCATACTCCTAGAATATGTGTAACATAGTATGTGTAACATATGTGTAACCCTGGCAGAATACCTTCACTTTTAAAATAGTTTCCACTAGGAGACTTGCTTCTTACCTATTACTTGTTCTCCAGATATTTTGGATATCTAAAAACCAACGAACCACTAGCCTCCATAACTTATGGTGTTATGGAGTTGCTCAGTCGTGTCCAACTCTTTGCGATCCCACGGACTGTAGCCTACCAGGCTCCTCCATCCGTGGAATTTTCCAGGCAAGAGTACTGGAGTGGGTTGCCATTTCTTTCTCCAGGGTATCTTCCTAACCCAGGGATTGAACCCAGGTCTCCCACATTGCAGGCAGACGCTTTACCGTCTGAGCTTCTAGGGAAGCCTGTATATTCAGTTGTGTCTGACTCTTTATGACTCCATGGACTGTAGCCCACCAGGCTCCTCTGTCCTTGAGATTTCCCAGGCAAGAGTACTGGAGTGGGTTGCCATTTCCTCCTCCAGTATAGTATATATATATATATATATATATATACCAACTAACATACCAACTAATTCCCCACCCAGGGATTGAACTTGCATCTCCTGCATTGCAGGTGAATGCTTTACTGCTGATAGACCCAAATAAACATTGTAGCCTCATGCTTTTTAAATCTAGGCACCCCTTCCCTGGTGGCTCAGACGGTAAAGCATC
>SJYC01112111.1:0-12199 GCA_006408675.1 Madoqua kirkii | reverse complement strand
TGGACTTTTGGCTTCTGAGGGAGAGAAAGAGGGTGGGATGATTGGGGAGATTGGCACTGAAACATGTATACAATTATATAAGAAATGAAGCACTAGTCTATGTTCAAAGCAGGATACAGGATGCTTGGGGCTGGTGTATGGGATGATCCGGGGAGATGGTTGGGGTGGGAGGTGGTGGGGTGGGCTTCGGCTTTGGGAGATCATGTACATCTGTGGCTGATTCATGTCAGTGTATGGCAAAACCAATGCAGGATTGTGAAACGGAATAAAGTATTAAATTAAAAAAATAATAAAATTAAATAAAATTAAATTAAAATTAAATAAAAAAATAAAAAATTAGATAAGTATTAATAATCATATTTCAAAAATCATCCTGTCTGCAGGTAGCATGCTATATCTCTCTCAATCCATTAGGTTTTAAAGTTTTCTTAAGAATATTATGCATTTTTTTCTTTTTTTGTGTGCTCTTTATTTTTTTTTACTTGCAATACTGTATTGGTTTTGCCATACAGTATTATTTTTACCACTCAAAGCTCTTCAGGCCTTTGCAGTTTGCTTCTAGCCAGAATCTCTATGATATAATAACCCTAATTCTCTGATGTTGGGAGGGATTGGGGGCAGGAGAAGAAGGGGACAACAGAGGATGAGATGGCTGGATGGCATCACTGACTCAATGGACATAAGTCTGAGTTTTTTTTTTACTTGCAATACTGTATTGGTTTTGCCATACAGTATTATTTTTACCACTCAAAGCTCTTCAGGCCTTTGCAGTTTGCTTCTAGCCAGAATCTCTATGATATAATAACCCTAATTCTCTGATGTTGGGAGGGATTGGGGGCAGGAGAAGAAGGGGACAACAGAGGATGAGATGGCTGGATGGCATCACTGACTCAATGGACATAAGTCTGAGTGAATTCCAGGAGTTGGTGATGAACAGGGAGGTCTGGCGTGCTGCGATTCATGGGGTCACAGAGAGTCAGACACAACTGAGCAACTGAACTGAACTGAACTGAATACTAAAACTCAGTCAATAACCAATTGACATACAGATCAATGGGAAAATATGATCCAAAGTTGAGAAAAAAAAATGCAGTCAGTAGAAACAAAACCAAATGACTCTGATGAGAGTTTAAAAAGAATTTTCTCCCATGCGTAGGTCTAATAAAATAGTAGCACAACATGAATGTACATTCCTCATTCTTGTAGGTGCTCTTGATTAAACCACTCTACTGAGCACCTCCTCAAGGAGGATATTCAGTGATCGCAAGGCCTACTACAGCATCTTCCCTAGAAATGAGAAAAGTGGAGGTGTGAGGATCATATGTGGAACCATATACTGACTTCTGTCATTTCCCTAAAACTCCCCATTGCCCAGAAGTCAGGAACATGAACAACTGTAACTATACAGAAGTTGGGAAAAAGTACTTTAGTGCAGTGTCCCGGAAGATAGTTAAGCGTATTGAGCATCTTGCTAATCCCCGCCACACTCTCCACCTTTTCCCTTGGCTCATTTTCTTTTAATTAAACATAAACAGCTTTCCTTAACTCATTGTCTAAGACTCTTTTCTTCTCCCTTTGCACTCTTTCTAAGAAATATCATCCCAATTTATGTCTCTAAATAACTAGCCTATATAGACAACATATTTTAAAAAAATATACATACTTGAGAATTTTGAACTGATACAGAAAAATGGGGAGTAGTAAAAGTGAAAAGTGTTAATCATTCAGTCATATCCGACTGTCATATCTTTGTGACCACATGAACTATAGTGTGCCTGGCTGCCCTATCCATGGAATTCTCTGGGCAAGAATACTGGAGTAGATAGTCATTCCCTTCTCCCAGGATATTTCCAACCCAGTGATTGAAACTGGGTCTCCCACATTGCAGAGAGATTCTTTACCATCTGAGCCACTAGGGAAGCCTGGAGGGTAGTATATATTGTTGTTGTTCAGTCACCCAGTCGTATCTGACTCTCTGCCACCCCACGCACTACAGCATGCCAGGCCTCCCTGTCTCTCACCATCTCTTGGAGTTTATCCAAGTTCATGTTCATTGTAACAGTGATGATTTCCAACCATCTCATCCTCTGATGCTCTCTTCTCCCCTTGATATTCTCCAGTGTCAGGGAATTTTACAATGAGTCATTTCCACATCTGATAACCAAAATACTAGAGCTTGACATTTAACATCAGTACTCCCAGGACTGATTTCCCTTAAGATTTATTGGCTTGATCTTGCCGTCCAAGGAACTTTCGGGGCTCTTCTCCAGCACCACAGTGCATAGGCATCAATTCTTTGGTGGTCTGCTTCTTTATGATGAAATTCACAATCAGAGACAACTAATCGAACTGGCCAAATGGACCACAAAATTGTCTAACTCAATGCCACTATGAACCATGTCACAGAAGGTCATGCAAGATGGACAGATAATAGTAAAGAGTTCTGACAAAACATGATCCACTGGAGAAGGGAAGAGCAGCAAACCACTTCAGTATTCTTGCCTTGAGAACCACATGAACAGTATGAAAAGGCAAAAAGATAGGACACTGAAAGATGAAATCCCCAGGTCAGTAGGTGCCCAATATGCTCCTGAAGTGGGTGGAGAAAAAACTCCAGAAAGAATGAAGAGATGGAGCCAAAGCAAAAACAACATCCAGTTATGGATGTGACTGGTAATGGAAGTAAAATCCGATACTGTGAAGAGCAATTGCATAAGAACCAGGAATGTTATGTCCAGAAATCAAGGTTAATTGGAAGTGGTGAAATAGGAGATGGCAAGAGTGAACATTGACATTTTAGGAATCAGTGAACTAAAATGGACTGGAATGGGTGAACTTAACTCAGATGACTATTATATCTACTACTGTGGGCAAAAAATCCCTTAGAAGAAATGGAATAGCCCACACAATCAACAAGTGTCCAAAATGCAGTACTTGGGTGCAGTCTCAAAAATGACAGAATGATCTCTGTTTCTTTTTAAGGCAAACCATTCAGTGTTACAGTAATCCAAGTCTATACCCCAACCAATAATGCTGAAGAAGCTGAAGTTGAATGGTTCTATGAAGACCTATAAGACCTTCTAGAACTAACACCCCCAAAAGATGTCCTTTTCACTATAGGGGACTGGAATGCAAAAGAAGGAAGTCAAGAAATACCTGGAGTAACAGGCAAATATCACCTTGCAGTACAAAGCAAAACAAGTAAAAGGCTAACAGAGTTTTGCCAAGAGAACACAATGGTCATGGCAAAACCCTCTTCCAACAACAGACAGAAGACTCTACATATGGACATCACCAGATGGACAATATTGAAATCAGATTGATTATATTATTTGCAGCCAAAGATGGAGAAGCTCTATAAAGTAAGCAAAAACAAGACTGGGAACTGACTGTGACTCAGATCATGAACTCTTTATTGCAGAATTTAAATTTAAATTGAAGTAGGGAAAACCACTAGACCATTCAGATATGACCTAAATCAAATCCTTTATGATTATACAGTGGAAGTGAGAAATAGATTCAAGGGATTAGATCTCATAGACAGGGTGCCTTAAAAACTATAGACAAAGGTCATTGACGTTGTATAGAATGCACTGATCAAGATCACCCCCAAGAAGAAGAAATGAAAAAAGGTGAAATGATTGTCTGAGGAGGTCTTACAAATAGCTGAGAAAAGAAGAGAAGCTAAAGGCAAATGAGAAAAGGAAAGATATACCCATTTGAATGGGTTCCAAAGAGTAGCAAGGAGAGATAAGAAAGATTTCCTCAGTGATCAATGCAAAGAAATAGAGGAAAACATTAGAATTCAAAA
Source organism: Madoqua kirkii (assembly GCA_006408675.1). Classification (NCBI taxonomy): domain Eukaryota; kingdom Metazoa; phylum Chordata; class Mammalia; order Artiodactyla; family Bovidae; genus Madoqua; species Madoqua kirkii. The sequence goes on along the minus strand of SJYC01112111.1, from coordinate 8,388 downwards.
GATTAGAGATCTCTTCAAAAAGATAAGAGATACCAAAGGAACATTTCATAGAAGGATGTGCACAATAAGGGACAGAAATGGTATGTACCTAACAGAAGCAGATGATTTTAAGAAGAGGTGGCAAGAATACACAGAACTATACAAAAAAGATCTTCATGACCCAGATAACCATGAGAGTTTAATCACTCACCTATAGTCAAACAACTTGGAATGAGAAGTCAGCTGGGCCTTACGAAGCATCACTATGAACAAAGCTAGTAGAGGTGATGGAATTCCAGGTGAGCTATTTTAAATCCTAAAAGAAGTTGCTGTGAAAGAACTGCACTCAATATGCCAGCAAGTTTGGAAACCTCAGCAGTGACCACAGGACTGGAAAAGGTCAGTTTTTCATTCCAAGCCCAAAGAAAGACAATGCTAAAGAATATTAAAACTACCACACTATTGCAGTTGTTTTACATGGTAGCAAAGTAGTGCTCAAAGTTCTCCATGCCAGGCTTTATCAGGATGTGAACTGTGAACTTCCAGATGTTCAAGCTGGATTTAGAAAAGGCAGAGGAACCAGAGATTAATGGATCATCAAAAAAGCAAGATAATTACAGAAAAAAAAATCTAGTTTTGCTTTATTGACTAATGCCAAACCCTGTGACTGTGTGGATCACAACAAACTGTGAGACATTCTTAAAGAGATGAGAATACCAGACCACCTGACCTGCCTCCTGAGAAATCTGTGTGCAGATCAAGAAGCAACAGTTAGGACTGGACATAGAACAACAGACAGGTTTTAGACTGGGAAAGGAATACATCAAGGCTGTATATCATCACCTGCTTATTTAACTTATATGCTGATTACATCATGTGAAATGCTGGGCTAAATGAAGCATGAGCTGGAATCAAGATTGCCAGGAGAAATATCAATAACCTCAGATTTGCAGATAACAGCACCTTTATGGAAAAAAGTGAAGAACTAAAGAGCTTCTTGATGAAAGTGAAAAAGAAGAGTGAAAAATTTGGCTTAAAACTCAACATTCAAAAACTAAGATCATGGCATCCAATCCCATCACTTCGTGGCAAATAGATGGGGAAACAATGGAAACAGTGACAGACTTTATTTTGTGGGGCTCCTAAATCACTGTAGATGATGACTGCAGCCATGAAATTAAAAGAAGCTTGCTCCTTGGGATAAAAGCTATGATTAACCTAGACAGAATATTAAAAAGCAGAGACAATACTTGGCTGATGAACTTCCATCTAGTCAAAGCTATGGTTTTTCCAGTAGTCAAGTATGGATGTGAGTGTTGGACTATAAAGAAAGCTGAATGCCGAAGAATTGATGCTTTTGAACTGTGGTGCTGGAGAAGACTCTTGAGAGTCCCTTGGACTACAAGGAGATCCAACCAGCCAATCCTAAAGGAAATCAGTCCTGAATATTCATTGGAAGGACTGATACTGAAGCTGAAACTCCAATACTTTGCCCTATGATGTGAAGAACTGACTCATTGGAAAAGACTCTGATGCTGGGAAACATTGAAGGCAGGAGTAGAAGGGGATGATAGAAAATGAGATGGTTGGATGGCATCAATGACTTGATGGACATCAGTTTGATCAAGCTCCTGGATTTGTTGATGGACAGGGAAGCCTGGTGTGCTGCAGTCCATGGGGTCACAAAGAGTTGGACACGACTGAGTGACTGAACTGAACTGAACTTCTTTACAATCCAAATCTCACAACCATATGTGACCAATTCAAAGACCATAGCCTTGAATAAATGCACCTTTATTGACAGAGTAATGTCTCTACTTTTCAACATGCTAAGTTTGTCTTAACTTTCTTAACCAGAGGCAATTGTCTTCTAATTTCATGACTGCAGTCGCCATCTGCAGTGATTTCGGATCCCAAGAAGATGATGAAATCTCACTGCTTCGGCCTTTTCCTCTTCCATTTGCCAAGCAGAAATGGGACAAGATGACATTATCTTAGTTTTTTTTTTTCCTTTTTTTCTTTCGATATTTACTTTTAAACTGGCTCTTTCACTCTTCTCCTTCTTCCTCACCAAGAGGCTCTTTATTTCCCCTTCATTTTTTGCCATTAGAATTGTATCATCCACATTCTGTCTGAGGTTGTTGATGTTTCTCCCCCCTATCTTGATTCCAGCTTGTAACTCATCCAACCTGACATTTCTCGTCATGTGCTCAGCATATAGGTTAAACAAGCAGGGTGAGAGCAGACAGTCCTGTTGTACTCCCTTCTTGATCTTGAGCCAATCAGTTGTTCCCTACAGGGTTCTAACTGCTGCTTCTTGATTCACATACAGGTTTCTCAGGAGGCAGGTAAGATTGTTTGGTATTCTCATCTCTTTAAGAGCTTGTCACATTTGTTATCATCTACACAGTCAAAAGCATTAGTGTAGTCAATCAAATGGAGATAGATGTTTTTCTGAAATATTTTGCTTTCTCTATAATCCAAATTGAATGTTGGGCAATTTGATCTCTAGTTCCTCTTCCTTTTCTAAACCCAGCTTGGACATCTGGTAGCTCTTGGTTCACAAAATTTTGAACCCTAGGATGCAAATTTTTAAGCATGACCTTGCTAGCCTGGGAGATGAGTTCAATTGTCCAATTGCTACCACATTCTCTGGTACTGCCCTTCTTGGGAACTGGGATGAGGACTGACCTTTTAAAGTCCTGTGGCCACTGCTGTGTCTTCCAGACTTGCTGACATATGAATGCAAATCCTTGATTGCATCATCCTCTACAGATTTGAATAGTTCTGCTGGAATTTTATTGCATCCACTGGCTTTATTAACAGCAGTGCTTCTTAAGGCCCACTTGACTTCACACTCCAGAACGTTTGGCTCTGGGTGACTAACCATATTATCGTAGTAATCCGGTTAATTATAATCATTTTTATACAGTTGTTCCATGTATTCTTTCCAACTCTTCTTGATTTCTTTAGCATCTACTATATCTCTACCATTTTTATCCTTTATTGTGCCCATCTTTGGGCAGAGTGTTCCCTTAATGTTTCCAGTTTTCCTGAAGAGATCTCTAGTCTCTCCCCTTTGTTGTTTTCCTCTGTTATTGAGCACTGTTCCTTGAAGAAGGCCTTCTTGTCTCTTCTAGCCATTTATTGAAACTCTGCATTTAATTGGATGTACATTTCCCACTCTCCCTTGCTTTTCACCTCTCTTCATTTTTTCATTATTCACAAAGCCTGCTCAGAAAATCACTTTGCCTTCTTGCTTTAATTTTTCTTTGGGATGCTTTTGTTCACCACCCCCTGTACAGTATTGCAGACTCTGTCCATAGTTCTTCAGGCAGATTGTTATTTAGATCTAGTCTCTTGCATCTATTTATTACCTCTACCATGAATTCATAGAGGATTTTATTTGTCTTACCTGGATGGTCTAGTGGTTTTCTTGGTTTTCTTTAATATAAGACTGAATTTTGCCATGAGAAGCTGATGATCTGAGACACAGTCAGCTCCAGGTCTTGTTTTTGCCTACTGTATACAGCTTTTTCATCTTTGGCTACAAAGAATCTAATCAGTTTGATTTATTTATTGACCATTTGGCAATGTTCATGTAAAGTTGTCCCTTGTGTTGTTGAAAAAGAGTATTTGCTATGACTAGTGAATTTTCTTGGCAGAATTCACTTTGCCTTTGCCCTGCTTCATTTTGTTCTCCAAGTATAAACCTGCCTGTTATTCCAGGTATCTCTTGACTTCTTATCTTTGCATTGCAACCCCCAATGATTAATAAAACATCTTTTTAGATGTTAGTTCTAGGCAGTCTTCTAGGTCTTTATAAAACTAATCAAATTCAGCTTCTTCAGCATTGGTATTAGGGGCATAGATTTTGAGTACTGTGATATTGAGTGGCTTACCTTGGAAATGAACCAAGATCATTCTGTCATTTTTGAGGCTGCACCCAAGTATTGTAGTTTGGGCTCTTTTGTTGATTATTAGGGCTACTCCATTTCTTCTATGGGATTCTTGTCCACAGTAGTAGATGAATTAAATTCACCCATTCCTGTCCATTTTAATTCTCTGATTCTTAGGATGTTGATGTTTATTCTTACCGTCTCCTACTTGACCATGTCCAATTTTCCTTGATTCATGGACCTAACATTCCAGGTTCCCATACAATACTGTTCCCTGCAGCACTGAATTTTACTTTCATCACCAGACACATCAGCAAAGTAAAGAAAGTGAAGTTGCTCAGTCGTGTCTGACTGTTTGCAACTTCATGGACTGTAACCTACAAGGTTCCTCTGTCCATGGGATTCTCCAGGCAAGAATACTGGAGTGGGTTGCCATTTCCTTCTCCAGAGGATCTTTCCAACCCTGGGAATGAACCTAGGTCTCTTGCATTGCAGGCAGATGCTTTACCATCTGAGTCACCAGGGAAGCTTCCCTAGACACATCAACAACTGAGCATCATACCCACTTTGATTCAGCTGCTTCATTCATTCTAGTACTATTGGTAATTCTCTGCTCTTCCCCAGTAGCATATTGGACACCTTCAAACCTGGGGGACTCATCTTTAAGTGTCATATATTTTGAGTCTTTTATACAGTTCATGAGGTTCTCATGGCAAGCATACTGGGATAGTTTGCCTTTCCCTCCAGGGGATCGCATTTTATCAGTACTCTGTGCTATGACCTGTGCATCTTGGGTGGCCCTGCATGGCATGGCTCATAGCTCCACTGAGTTACACAAGCCCCTTCGGGATACAAGGGAGTGGTGTTCCATGATGGGGAGTGTACTATATGTACTACTAAATTAACAATTCACTCTACTAAAATTAGTGAATTTACACATTTACTCTGTACACATTTAAATAAGACAAAGTACATTAACAATCCATTTTGTATAGATAGCTTAAAATGTGTGTGCACGGATAGGTGAAATTTCTCCCAAATCTGAGATTTCATTAATCTCTAATATATACTTTTGATTTTCCATCTTATCCTTACTCTTTTTTCTGTCTGATATTTTCTTCAACTGTTTGTTCCACTTCTTCACTTGGAAATCTCTCTAGCCACTCAAGCTCAGTGTGTTTGGAACTCAACTCAATTCTCCCACAAACTTATTTCTCACCCTTTGCACCATCAATTTGATAATGTCAATGTTTTCTAATTCAAACCAAAAAATATAGCCTTAAGTATGTTGTCCTTTTTGTCTACATTATTGACCTAAAGTTAGAGTCACTATGATGCCAAATTTAAAATGATCTTTAAAAATTTCATTATAATTCACACAAGCATATTTCAGGCATTGGTGTTTATAAATCACTTGCAAAAATTAAGAATCTGGATTTCTTTAAAAATCTTAATTGCCTAAATATACCTTGGAAACAATAGATTAACTGTAATTTATATAATACACTTTGATATGGAGATTTTAGTTGATTAAAAATTAGTTTTAAATGAAGGATGCTGTATCATTGTTAATTCCAAATACAGTGTCATTCTCAACTAAGATAATAGTCACATTGAACTTTGTGCTTTTTAAATGTTATGAGAAAGGAAGTTGACAATCTAAAGTAGGGCCATAAGAGGTTTCCCAGAAGACTAAAGAGCTGGTAAAGAAAGTAACAAGGGGCACTGAAGTAGCTCATGTATTTAATACAGCAATTAGAAGACACAGACATTTGTAATAGTTCTCTTCAAATATCTGACAGCTACGCTTTGCCAAAGATAATGCATTTATTATTTTTTCTGGAAAGCAGAACTGGAATACACAGGTATGAAATACCAAGAAGTTATTTTTATAGTCTTCTTTAAGAAAGAATTTCCCAAAAGAGTCCTTCACAAATGGAATGGCCGTTTTATAGATATTCTTCATCCACTAGTGAAATTATTCCAGGTATGGGGAATGAATTAGAATATGTCATTTAAAATGTCCCCTCTAAAGTTTTAGAATTTTATGCATGTGTATCAGTTTAATCATGGATAGGAATATAAAGAAATATGTCAAAATAAGTAAAAATATCATTTTGCATCAACAAGTGGAAGGGCACTAAGAACTCACATTTTTCAGGGCTTAGAATGCAACTCTATCTACATTGGAGGGAGAATAGAGCAATTAGTATGTATCAGAGATTGAGAACTTTGACCTGAGTTTTCTAGGAGAGTCAGAGAAGAGAGGCACAGAAGTAGGTGCTGTGCTTACTTGTTTATTTGGGGGCTCCCTAAATGACATTTGGGGTTCTTGAGCTCTTGCAGCTTCTCTGTCCCTCACTGTGTGTGAGAACTTCAACAAGTCACCTCACTCCTCTGCCTGGGTCTGTCCTCCTAGCATCAAATTCTGATTCCACTGATGCAACTAGCTGTGAGCCTTTTTGAAATACATATGAATGTTTTGAAAGTCATTTTGAATGAATCTTTGAAATTCGCTTTTTAATATATTTTTTTTTAATTTTACTTTACAGTACAGTATTGGTTTTGGCATACACTGACATAAATCCACCATGGGTGTACATGAGCTCCCAAACATGAACCCCCCCTCCCACCTCCCACCCCAATCATCCCTTCATATCATCCTCGTGCACTAGCCCCAAGCATCTTCCATCGAACATAGACTGGCGATTTGTTTCTTACATGATAGTATACATGTTTCAATGCCATTCTCCCAAATCCTCCCACCCTCTCCCTCTCCCTCTCCCTCAGAGTCCGAAAGTCTGCTCTAGACATCTGTGTCTCTTGCTGTCTTGCATACAGGGTCAACATTACCATCTTTCTAAATTCCATATATATGTGTTAGTATACTGTATTTGTGTTTTTCTTCCTGGCTTACTTCACTCTGTATAATCAGCTACAGTTTCAAGCATCTCATTAGAACTGATTCAAATGTATTCTTTTTAATGGCTGAGTAATACTCCATTGTGTATATGTACCACAGCTTTCTTATCCATTCATCTGCTGATGGATATCTAGGTTGTTTCCATGTCCTGGCTATTATAAACAGTGCTGTGGAGAAAAGGGAACCCTCTTACACTGTTGGTGGAAATGCAAACTAGTACAGCCACTGTGGAGAACAGTGTGGAGATTCCTTAAAAAATTGCAAATAGAACTGCCTTATGACCCAGCAATCCCACTGCTGGGCATACATACAGAGGAAACCAGAATAGAACGAGACACAGGTACCCCAATGTTCATCGCAGCAATTTTTAATATTTTGAAACATTGTTTGGAAGCAGATCAGTCTCAGCTCTGTGACCTTGGGTCTTCTCTGTGAACTAAGTGACTGTACTGGATTTTCCATACTCTCTCTGGGTCAGAGTTTTGAGCCCACTTTCCTTTCTTTCTTTCTTCCTCCCTTCTCTCTCCCTCACTCCTTTGCCCTTTCCTTCCTTCCTTCCTTCTTTTCAATAGCTTTATTGAGATATACCTCATATACTATACAGTTCTCACATTTATAGCATATAAAACAATGATTTTTAGTATATTGACATATATGTGGAGCCATCATCAGTCAATTTTAGAACTTTTCATCTCAAAAAAAGTCCATACCCTTAGCTATCACCCACCCACTTCCTTCTCTCATCCAGCCCTAAGCAATCTACTAATCTAATTCTATTTCTACGAACTTGTCTGTTCTGAACATTTCACATAAAAATGAAAGGATATATATGTATGTATGTATGTATGTATATGATATGTATGTACATTTCTCTTTAATATAGATGTAACCACTTCTAAAAAGTATGAAACCCATTTGGAGTCAGCAGACATATTCTGAGATATGCAAGAATTAACATCTTGCTCCTTTTTTCCACTTTAGAAATCTCTACTTCATGAAAGGTAACCTGGCAGAAATCCCAGATAGGTTACTCTTAATATTATTTGTTTCCCCAAAGGTCATAGTATTTAGCTATTTAAAAATCTTCAACATTTTTAGTTATTTTCACTTTGTATCTATTTTAGTTGGCATTTGAGTAAGTTATATCACACAGTGCTAGCCAGATGCCACAAGAGGCCCAAACAAACATTTTTCAGTAACTGCAATCAATGCACAATCTGCTGTCTTTTGCTTTTGTACCACATTTTCAGTTAAAAAGCAAAACCTAGTGATTCAAAAGTGGACAGTTTCCACCAGCCCTGCTGCCATTAGCAGATATTTGAAAGAATCACAAAAGAAGTAATTGTAGTTTAAAGGTCATTGCAAGATTTGAAGAGACACTTTCTGTAGAACTCTGATCAGAAGTTTTTTATTTTGCTTCAAATGTCAGAAAAATTGATAAAACTCCTCCCAGCGCAGCAATTCAGAGGGAGAGAAGGGACTTTCAAAGCAGTCATTTTGCCTATTAGAGAACAACTTCACATCTCTGTGTTCCTACTTCACAGGGATCCATGCGGCAATAAATAAAAATAGAAACAATGCAGACTG
>SJYC01112106.1:0-27669 GCA_006408675.1 Madoqua kirkii | reverse complement strand
TGTTCATCCACTTACTTTTTTACCATCTATCTCCCACTATTTCAATGTGAACACCGAAAGGTAGATGTATGGTAGATGTTCAAAAGCACTTGTTTAAAATTCATTAATTCATAATTTGTTCAATCATATTGCTATTGGTAAACTTAGAAGCTAGGATATTTCTAAATCCTACTACAATTTAATAATAACCACTGTTCTGAGAAACATTTGCATATAAGTAAAATTGTGCATAAATAGTTCTCTATAAATAACTTTTTTGCCTTCATCATCTTGTAAGTAAAAATCCTATTGAGTCAAAAAAGATGAATATTTTTAAGGCTTTTCACAGATATTGTCAGATTATGTTCTGAAAATGCTTTTGTAATTTATAGTTTACCAGTAGATTACAGTGCCTATCACACTTTTCATTAGCGTGGGCTATTCTGGTTTTTAAAGAGTGTTGCTAATTTAATAGGTGAGAATGAATATACTTATACATTTATATTATTGTATCATTTGGCTGTAATTTTCTTTTCACCTATTCCTTTTCTAGATTGTGAGCCTAATGAAAGCAGGGTTTTCATCTTTTTTAGGTACATTATTTTCTGAGAACACCCTTATCAACTGTTAGCAGTTTCTGGACAACTTATCTCATCATTAGCGTGGGCTATTCTGGTTTTTAAAGAGTGTTGCTAATTTAATAGGTGAGAATGAATATACTTATACATTTATATTATTGTATCATTTGGCTGTAATTTTCTTTTCACCTATTCCTTTTCTAGATTGTGAGCCTAATGAAAGCAGGGTTTTCATCTTTTTTAGGTACATTATTTTCTGAGAACACCCTTATCAACTGTTAGCAGTTTCTGGACAACTTATCTCAGTAATGGACTAGTTTTCCAAAAGGCTGAAAACAAAATAACTGAAGCTCCCAGTATTATTATACTATCTTAGTGCTGTTGTTTAGTCACTCAGTCATCCTCTTCTGTGACTGCATGGACTGTAACTGCCAGGCCCCTCTGTCCATGGGATTTCCCAGGCAAGAACACTGGAGTGGCTTGTCATTTCCTTCTCCAGGGGATCTTCCCAACCCAGGGATCAAACTCAGGCCTCCTGATTGGCAAGCAGATTCTTTACCACTGAGGCCCCATGGAAGCTGTTGGCCCAAACTGAGAAGTTTTGCTTAATTTTTCACATCAGGGTTCTATATGATAGCAAAATGATGCAGTGGGAAATGACTCAGGAACTCATCACTAACAACAAAATTCTGAAATGTGAGTGTGACTTCTTTCTATGAATTAGGTCACATTCGAAATTTGTATACTAATATGACCCTTACTGATTTGCTTTCTTGAGTGAGAGAGAAATTGTTGGTGCTAAAGCCTTTCTACTGGTTACAGTTGTGCTATCCATAGAAATATACAGTGAACCACATCTGTAAATTTTCATATGGCCCCAGTGTGCTTCCATAGCTAGAAGAGGCCCTAAGTGGAGAGTTGCAGATAAGCGGTGAGCTCCTTAGTCCTGGAGAAGAGTCAGAGGACACGAGCTGGGAAGTGACAGTTTCTGCTCCAGCAGATCACACTGTCCAAGGAAGGATCCTGTTAGCCTCAGGATGTTACAAAGACTCTGCCTTATACCACTCATCCTATTCACTTATATATCCCTAGGTCCTGGAATAGGTGTTTAATAAACAGTTGTTGCCTGCATGACTTTCCCTGAGTGCCTGCTTTATTCTTTAAGGCTCTCAATGTAAATGGGGCACATGGTTACCAATCATGGGTCATGTCCTTAAAACCCCTCATCAGAAAGGGAAGAGAGGTTTTCCCTTTCTATCTCCAGCAAAAAGAAAACCAAAAATCACCCTCACCTCTCCCCCACCCCCACCCCACACTGCTCAACATTCTCAAGGAAGAAATCCAGTTGATCTGGTTAGCCATGAAGTTCTCTCTCAACTAAGCCCTTTGAGCAAGTTCAGGGCATATGATGATTGGCTAGATTTCAGCTGGGTGCTCACTCCTGAGTTTACAGAGGTGGATATATTACTAGGAGAAGTGATAGAGAAATTATCACTATATTCAGAACTATGGCTACCCGCAGGATTATGTTTAAATTGTGAATCTCATTTTCCTATAAGTCTTGGTTGAAAATGCTTGCTGCTAAGTCACTTCAGTCATGTCCGACCCTGTGTGACCCCATAGACGGCAGCCCAGAGGACCAGCATTATCTCAGCTGGATCATTTTAGTACTGCTCTTATACCTGCTGCAGGTTTAACACTTGAAGCTTTGACAATTTGACAGAGATCCTAGAGACCAGTCATTTTCAACCTTTTTGGAATCAGGGACCAGTTTCATGGAAGACAATTTTTTCATGGACCAGGGAGAGTGGGATGATTTTGAGATGATTCAATCAGTTTATTCATTGTGCACTTTGTTTCTATTATTATTACATTGTAATATATAATGAAATAATTATATAACTCACTGTATTTCAGAATCAGGGAGCCCTGAGCTTGTTTTTCTACAGCTAGATGGTCTCCTCCAGGGGTGGTGGGAGAGAGTGACACCCAAAGTGTATTCTTATGTCCAATCTACTTTGTGATCTCGCTTTGATTGCTGTCACTGCAGAAAACCGTGCCTTACAAAGATAGCTTGTTGGAAATGAAAGCAGGCTTTTCAGTGCTCTGTGGCAATCTCTGCCACAGAGAATATCCTGTGGTAGGATATTCTGCCTTGACTTTAATGTAGAAAGTATGTAAATTTGAAGTTGTCTTAAACATACTTCTTAGGTCATCATCATTTGCAGTCTTAAGCTGATCCTCTTTCTAGTATGAACAAAGTTGATCCACCTGGCTTATTCACAGATGGGTTGCAGATCCATTCCTTCTCAATTCAAGAGTCTTTTGTGGTTGGGATGTAATGCTCAAACTCTTTGGAAAGCTGAGATAGGTGATCACACACCAGCTGGGAGAAAGACGTTCCTGGCTCAGTCTCTTTCAAAATCTCTGCTAATATCTGAAACATGTCAAAAATCTCAGTGTTCACTTGTCACTCACATAGATCCAGTTTGGCATGAAATGCAGCCACTTTGCTTTGTTGGATAACTGGTTGCCACATATATGTGCTGCAATGAACCCATAATTGAAGTAGAACCCTTGACATTTTATCTTAAATGAAGTTTATTTTTGTTGGTGTTCTCAAAGTCTTTTGCTGTCTCATCATTGGGTCTCTCCCTCTTATCAAAGAAGCTCTCCAGCTGTGTTTGTTTTTCACTCATTTTGCTAAAGTTAGCTGTGGGCTTACCAGACTGAGAGGGAGACAAGTGTGCAGTCCGAGAAGAGCTGCTGATGGAAAATAATGGGTAGACCTTGTGCACACTGAAATGTGTGTCGGATTCTGACTTAAAGCCTATCACAAGATGCAGCTGTCCAGTTGAAATACATCAACTCATGCTACTGTACAGCCTGCGGGCAGATTCAGCTTTTCACTTGCCACTCACTGAAAGGGTTTTGATATGAGTCTGCAAGCAATTGTCTTATTTTGGTCTCTGTTGTCAACCTCTCTGCTCATGATAATCTGTGTTTGCAGGTGCTCCCCAGTGCTAGCATCATCCCTTCAGCTCCACCTCAGATCATCAGGCATTGGATTCTCATAAGAGGTAAAACCTAGATCTCTCCGTGGGCAGTTCACAATAAGATTTGTGCCTCTATGAGAATCTAAAGCTGCTGCTGGTCTGACAGGAGGCGCAGCTCAGGTGGTAATGTGAGTGAGGAGTGGAATGGCTGTAAATACTGATCAAGCTTCTCTCCCTTGCCCATCACTCACCTCTTACTATGTGGCCTGGTTCCTGACAAGCAACCCCTGCTGTAGAAAATATAATGATTTATAGTTTTTACAGATACAGATTTTCACCATCTACCCCTGAGGTTCGTTTGGAAATGAATCATCAAGTCTAACAAAATTGAATTTCTCCTTAGATATTGTTTTGTCCTCCTCCTAGAGTCAATGGCTGGCTTCATTAACTCAGCATAATATATTCAATGTTCATCTGCTTTGTGGCATACATCAGTATTTCTATCTTGACAAATCATACCCTATTGCATGTAATTCCAGATTTTATTTACCCATTCATAAAGTGGTGTACACTTTCATCCTCCCACCCCTCACACCTTTATCTTTTCTGAACAATGGTGTTGTAACATTTGTAACTAAGTTTTCAAGTGGACATATGTTTTCATTTATCTTGGATAGATAACTATGAGAAGAATTGCTGGGTTATTTGGTAACTTTGTGGCTGTACCATTTTACTTTCCCACCAGCAGTATATGAGGATTCCGGTTTCTCTGCATCCTCTCCATCACTTGTTATTGCTCCTTTAGTTGTAGTATTGAGCCATTTCAGATCAGTAAACAAGTGCAGATAGAGGTCTTGTGACATCCCCCCTGTTTGTAAGCTTTGTGTCTAGCCTAGTGGTCCTGACCTTGTGGAGGAGCTGGAAGGCTTTGAGCAAACACTGATAATGTATTTACTCCACGCATGATGAAGGTTGGGAGCTAGAACGAGCATAACGGAGGGTTATGAGCATTCATCGAGTGCCCGAGGCTGGGAATGGATGGCAAAGGGTCAATACGCCCAGCCTTGAAGCATTCAAAGGCTCCCTTATGACCATCTCTCCCCTGGGAACAAGGACTGTATTTTACGATAAGACTTCCTTTAGAGTGATGCCAAGGTCATTTTATGTCTTAGGTAGTGGGAACTGTATTCTATGCTTGAATGCTTTGGGGCTTATCTAAAATGGCTACATACAAGTCTGCTTTATGCTCTGTTCCCTGAGACCATAAAACTGTGCAGGTGGAAAATAAACTTTGTCAGTGCACTAGAGGCTGTCCCTGAATGTTCCTTTCAGAGCACAGTTCTCCGAGCCTTACACACTTGAAAGGCATTCACTGAACATCTGTTCAAAACAAAGTTTTATTTGTATGTTGTTTCAGGTTTTAGAAAATGCTTTCACAAATCCTAGGCTCACAGTAGCCCTGTAGGAAGTAGGATGAGTGGTGGATCTGGTCCCCTGACTCTAGAGCCACTCTTCTGTGAACAATGTAGCACTGAATTTCAACATTTCTTCTAAGCATCGTATTAGTTTATGTTCAGAAAAGAATGCTAAAAATTTTCAAAAAAATCTTTGTTTTTAAAAAATACAGCAGAAGCTGAAGGGACTGAGTGAGTTGACAGTTTGGAGATGACAGCTATGGTCCTGAGATAGCTGGAACTGGAGAGAACAGTATGGGGGATGGTGACAGGGGAAGTCACGACTCCAACTTCAGCAAGCAATTTCTTCATCCTTGAAGAAGAACTAGTAGCTGTGCATTTATAGGGATGGAGAATGCAGAGAATTTCAAAGACAACTGGAAATTAGGTGAGGAGTGATTATTTAGATTGTAGATTGCATTATCTGAGAAAGAGTTAACACCAGAAAGATGGGTAATTGAAAACTGACAATTTTCAGCTCTGTTTTCCTTTTTGCAATAGAAAATTTCAAACCTGCATGAAAATTAAAATAATATCAAAAAATAGTATAATAAACAACCATCATGCCCATTAATAGAAAATAACACATTGCCATTGTTACATGCTTGAGTTATAAAAAATATTTGAATACATCAAAAATTTCTTTAAAGTTGATTTCTCCTCCAGCTTTATTGAGGTATAAGTGACAATCAAAAATTGTATATATTCAGATGTACAACTTGATGACTTGACATACGTATACACTGAAATGCTCATCATACTAAGCCAATTAATGTATCTATCATTTCACATCTTAATCATTTAGATTTTTTTTCTCTCTTTTATTTTGAGAACCCCTAAGCTCTACTCTCTCAGCAAATGAAAAGGACACAGTACGGAATTGCCAATTGTAGCCACATTACCATGCCCTAGTTCAGCAGAACATACTTATCTTGCATAACTGAAGCTAAAAGTCATTGTTAATAACACCATTTCCCAAGAAATGGGAAATTATCAAAGGATAATGAGGTGACTTGTTATAAGCCCCATTATACACTGAAATGCTCATCATACTAAGCCAATTAATGTATCTATCATTTCACATCTTAATCATTTAGATTTTTTTTCTCTCTTTTATTTTGAGAACCCCTAAGCTCTACTCTCTCAGCAAATGAAAAGGACACAGTACGGAATTGCCAATTGTAGCCACATTACCATGCCCTAGTTCAGCAGAACATACTTATCTTGCATAACTGAAGCTAAAAGTCATTGTTAATAACACCATTTCCCAAGAAATGGGAAATTATCAAAGGATAATGAGGTGATCTTGTTATAAGCCCCACAAACTTTGATCTTTCTTCATTTAGAATGAAAGGGAAGAAAAGTGGCTGAGCTGGTAAAACATCTACACAAATAACTTAGCACTTATGAGTGAGGTCCCAAGATTTTGTTCACAGTCCTACAGTCATTGATTCATTCAGATGGCATATTCTTGGCACTTTTCATACACTGACCATCCATGACAGTCATGCTGGTCTTGGCACTTTTCATACACTGACCATCCATGACAGTCATACTGGTCTTGGACTTGAATCCAAATCAAGATTCATCATTTCTTGATTTGAAGACCCTGGAAAAGTGCTGTCTTTGAGCCTCATTTTTCTCTTCTGTAAAACAGAGATAACACCTCCTTGAATAGGGCATTGTTTGAGTCAAAAAATGACTTAAGTTCCCCACAAATGCACATAACCTGTATTCTGCAACATATGCCACTGTTACTCTGCTAGGCAGGCCCTGAGCTCATGATGAAAGATACCATAAGGCAATCTCTCTGTCCCAAATTCCCCTTGTAGGAGGGCAGCAAAATCACAACAGTCCCCCCAACAATGTAATCTGTGAGATGCAAGCCATTTCACATGTTGTGGAGCTCTCCAATGACTGCATGAATTCATCTTTTGAAATCATTTCAAGTTTTCCAATCTTCTGTTTCATTTCTCTGATCCTGTAGCTCTATAACCATAATCTGTGCTAAACCCTGTTGTTGGCCTTCATCAAATATTTGGTGCCTGGTTTGTATTAGCCAAACCAAGGTCTTGTGCCCAATGTACATTGAGGTGAAATAAACGGAAAAGTTGGGGGTTCTGAGCAAAGAAAGGTTTATTGCAAGGGTCAAGCAGGCAGTACAAGTTATCTTGAATAGGGCATTGTTTGAGTCAAAAAATGACTTAAGTTCCCCACAAATGCACATAACCTGTATTCTGCAACATATGCCACTGTTACTCTGCTAGGCAGGCCCTGAGCTCATGATGAAAGATACCATAAGGCAATCTCTCTGTCCCAAATTCCCCTTGTAGGAGGGCAGCAAAATCACAACAGTCCCCCCAACAATGTAATCTGTGAGATGCAAGCCATTTCACATGTTGTGGAGCTCTCCAATGACTGCATGAATTCATCTTTTGAAATCATTTCAAGTTTTCCAATCTTCTGTTTCATTTCTCTGATCCTGTAGCTCTATAACCATAATCTGTGCTAAACCCTGTTGTTGGCCTTCATCAAATATTTGGTGCCTGGTTTGTATTAGCCAAACCAAGGTCTTGTGCCCAATGTACATTGAGGTGAAATAAACGGAAAAGTTGGGGGTTCTGAGCAAAGAAAGGTTTATTGCAAGGGTCAAGCAGGCAGTACAAGTTATTCATGCTCAGAAGTTTGGAACTCCCCAGTGGATTTCAGGGGAGGATTTGTAGAGGCAAGCTGAGGGAGAGTCCAGGGTCCTTGATTAGCTCATGCACTATTCTGCTTGATGTGGAGGAGCAAGGTGATGTAACAGGGATTATCATCACAAATCCTTAGGTTCTAGTTTATCCTGGTCATCATGCAGTTAACTTCTTCCACCTGGTGGACTTTTTAGCATCTACAAAACAACTCAGGAATGTGCACCAGATCCTGTTGTAGAGATTCTGTGACTGCTGTATGGCTAATCTATTGATGAAGTTTTTTTGTTATTACATGTTCACATTCTTCCAATCATCCTTGAGCCAGCCTTTTGTGGCTCAGAGGAGGCCTGGGAGACTGAAGCTTTTCTACAAACAAGAGCCAGGCTGAGGGCATGCAGTGGGGGTAGGGTCTACCCCAGGAAGGCCCCACAGGGTCCTGCTCCATTCCAGCTGGAGACCTTTCCGCAGCACCCTTGTTTGATCCTAATGAGGGCAGCATGCCCAGAGGGTGGGCTGCTATCTCCTTCTGCCAGCTTTCTCAGGGTTTCCTCTGTAGAGTGGATGGGCAGCCGCTGAGGAGGAGAGGTGGGTGGAGCCTGAGCCACCCTGCTCCACCTTCTGGGTGAGTTCCTGGACTCAGAGCAGGAAGTTTCCCAGAGTCTGCAGCCAGTGGCTCTCATGGGAGCCTGGCTGGTTGTGCCCCGCAGTCAGCCTGCCTGCTTGCCTTTATCAAAGAGCTGGTAGCTTTGCCTCCTACCTGCGTGGGGCTTCTGGAAGTGTCTACCTGGTTGTCCCTTGGTCCTGTAGCCCTACATGTGGCACGCTTCATCCATCCTATGCCTGTGGCAGCAGCTGCACAGAGCGGGTGCCTCAGAGGTGGATTCTGGAGGTTTCTTAGTCCTGGGAAGTGAGACCTGGCGCACAGAGGGTGCTCCACTCTCAGGAGCAGGTGTTCTCAGGCTCCGGCCCAGTGGACCTGTGGGGCGGCCAGTCTCCAGCATCCCCGCCGGTGCCTCCAGGAGCAGCAGGACCCCACCACCTCCTGAGCAGGGCGACCCCGGTCTGTGTCTGCCTTGGCCGGCAAGATGCTGCCCGTGTCCCCGGAGGTGAAGACCAACCCGCTGCTGAAGGCGAACTTCTGCTCACGCCTGTTTGTCTGGTGAGCCCCCCATCAAAGCTGTGACAGTTCCTGTAGGCACATGCCTGACACTGCTGGCTTCTGTTGGGGACTAAGGGACAAGGAGAGGGTACGCTCGGGACTGGTGGCAGTAGGGGTAGGAGGAGGACCCAGGGACCTGGTGTCTACCTTATCCAGCTGCCTCAGAACTGCTCAGCAATTCATGGTCAGTTCTGAAAGAAGCTGCAACTTTCACCCCAAGGAAGCAGCTTATGAACAGCTTTCTTTGTCTAATGAGTGACCTGTACCTTTGCCATCTTCCAATAATGTCCCCACCTTTCCCTATGTTCCTTAGGTGAACATCTGAGTTCCAGCTGCCCTGGGCTCCCTCTCTCCCCCTGTCTGTGACCATGTCTTTCTTTCTCTCTCTGCCTCCCTCCCTGTGTGCTTGACTGTTTGTCCTGGTACCTAATCGAGGCCAATTTCATATGCGTACAAAACACAATTGTTTTTTATGAAATGAATGTGAACACCATTCTGGAAGACCTTTTGCTTTTCTCTTGGGACACACAGCCAGGAGCAGAGTGTCTATTTGATCACAGCCCCTTTCCCTAATGTAAATATCTCCACTTCCATCTTTGTGGACCAAACCCTGGGGATGGGGTCTGTGAAACCTGTGGGATCTTATCCACATCTCTACCTGAGAGAAGCAGTACATGGTCTTGATGTAGATGGTCCTGCCCAGGAGTCCTATGGTCCTAAACCACTGAAGGATCTCTGATCTGGGAGAAAACACAAAGATGAAAAATGCTGCAGAGTGCTGAAGCTCTTAAATGAAGTCTTCATCTAATAGCTGGGACTACAGAAAGGCAGGCCTGAACCTCTGGACTTTAATCACACTTGGGTGATTACTAGACATTTTTTCTCGACTCTCACCCATTCATCTTTCCCACAAATTCTGATACCTCTTTTATGGTATAGCCTAGAGGATCGCCAGGGGGATGGCAGCTCCTATGCTTGTTTTGATGGTGGTATATTCAGTGTATGTGGCTACATCTCTTGGCTATTTGATGTCCCTTAAGGAAAGAGGGTCCTAGAAGAAGGAATATGTGAGTGGTTACCATAAATAAAGGCCTTCCCTGGTGGCTCAGATGGTAAAGCATCTGTCTACAATATGAGAGACCCAGGTTCAATCCCTGGCTCGGGAAGATCCCCTGGAGAAGGAAATGGCAATCCACTCCAGTACTATTGCCTGGAAAATCCCATGGACAGAGGAGCCTGGTAGGCTACAGTCCATGTCCATGGGGTCAAAAAGAGTCGGACATTACTGAGTGACTTCACTTTCATTTTCACCATAAATAATAGCAAAATAGATAAATGTCTCTTTAATTTCAGGTAGGGCGAGAAACTCTCAAAGTACATTCTGTTTGTTGAATCTGAAAATGTATGTGCATAGAAATCAAAGTTGGAGCCTTTGATTTTGGATGGCAGCCATTTCCAGTTTTCCTGCTAGAGGAAGGAGCCTCTTATTTCACACCTGGAGGCACTGAAGCACAGAGGTTGAGTGAGTTGCCTACCATTACACAGCTAGTAAGCAGTGGAGTGGGATCTTCTCAAGCTAGGCAGTCTGGTTCTGGAGTCTGTGTGTCTTGTGTATGTAACTGTTATGCTTGTCATGGAATTGGTTGCCTGGACTTGTTCCAGGGTCCTAGCCCCGGCTGAAACCCCTTATCATGATGGGGAGGTTCTTTGTCCACTCGGATTCCCACAACCAATAAGTAAACTGATGGTGAGACTGGAAGAGCACAAGCTTTGCTCAGCGACGAAAGAATGAGAAATAGAGACTCAGTTTGTGTCTCAATTTGAGACACAGTGTCTCAGCCCAATTTGGCTTAGACACTGTGTATCTAGTAGGGTTGAAGCAAATGGAAGGAAATCTGATTACAGAGGGAGGAATATTCATGGCTTATGCAAGAATGGGGTGTGATTTGGACCTGAAGTTAAGAAAACACTTCTTTTTAGTCTCTGTATGAGCTCTTCACTTGTCGTCATAGCCATTGTCAACTGTGATGGTCCTGGTGGGTTCATTTAGCATGCTACTATATTACAGTGAATGGGTAATGATACTCTGTTTCTGTCGGAGGTTAGGTCTTCTACCATTAGGGTCCTGGCTAGTTCTAATTGGTTCTTATTTTTCTCTTTCCTTTTATGTTTGAGTCTGAAACTCAGATAAGAGCAACTGGTTTCCATTTGAGAAAGGGGAGGGATATAATTCTGGGGCAACAGCCCTTCCTTTTTACTACTTCTCTTTCCTGATAGACTCTGAAGGGGCAAATGTTGGTCTTCTGAAATGCTTCCTGCTGAGCATGGGCATTGTCACATGCTAGGTTAGAGGGGCAGAATTTTTCTTGATTCAACAAAAATGAATTTGCTTGTCACCAAGCTACAGTCCCAGTTTCTCATAGCCCTGGGTAAAGACCATCTGCAGCTTCATTATCTCAGTTATCCAAGAGATAAAACTAATGAGACAATTGAGGAATTATGGACCAAAGAGCAAGAGAAGGAGAGTAACTGGAAAGGCTCTAAGAATGGCCTTAGAAGCTCAGGGAATCTCGGGATCTTTCTTTTGAAACTGTCACAAATTTTTCCGCCAGGCCATTCTTGTTCTGAGCATTTAGCCAAGTGGCCTCTCTCTAAAAAAAGAAAAAAAAATTATTGGAGTATAGTTGATTTACAATGTTGTGTTAGTTTCAGGAGTACAGCAAAGTAAATTAATTATACATATATCCACTTTTTAAAAAATATTATTTTCTTTAAAAGAAAAAAGATAAAGTCTATTGCAGAGTATTGAGTAGAGTTCCCTCTGTTATACAGTAGGTTCTTATTAGTTATCTATTTTATATATGCTGCCTTGGTGGCTCAGATGATAAAGAATCCGGCTGCAATGCAGGACACCTGGGTTAGATTCCTGGGCTGGGAAGAATCCCTGGAGAAGAAGATGGTAACCCACTTCAGTATTCTTGCCTGGAGAATCCCTTGAACAGAGGAGCTTAGTGGGCAACAGTTCATGGGGTCACAAAGAGTCAGACACAAATATAGTAGTTTATATATGTCAATTCCAGTCTCCCAATTGTCCCTTCTTCCCTTATCCCCTGGTAACCATAAGTTCATTTTCTACATCTGTAACTCTATTTCTGTTTGATAGGTAAGTTCATTTGTACCGTTTTTCAAAGATTCTATGTATAAGTGATACCATATGATATTTGTCTTAGTCTGCAAGCGGCTTCTCTGGCAGTTGGGATGCACTCTCTTTTATCAGACTGCTTGTATTAAAACAGAAACAACAGGAAATGGTTGCTGGGGCATAGACTTCCCCTTGATAAGACAGTGGGTAATCAAGAGCTTTGTAGTAGTCAAGAGTCATGGGATTATAAATTGTTTCTCATTCTAGGCTCATCAGGGATCCTATAAGAGAGACAACTGCTACTACCAGTCAAGCTCTCCTCCTGACTAGATGAATGGCCCCTTTGATTCACAAGTTGTGCGAGTGTAATTAAAACCTGAATGTAACCTTGATCTGGGTGTGAACCACCTATAGCCCAGTGTGCCCTGGGAGAGTTTTCTTGGAGACAGTTGATGGCCCAACATGGGTGGCCCTTTTGAAATGATTATATAACTCACTGTATTTCAGAATCAGGGAGCCCTGAGTTTGTTTTTCTACAGCCAGATGGTCTCATGCAGGGGTGGTGGGAGAGAGTGACACCCGAAGTGTATTCTTGTGTCCAGTCTACTTTGTGATCTCGCTTTGATTGCTGTCACTGCAGAAAACCCTGCTTTACAAAGATAGCTTGTTCGAAGTGAAAGCAGGCTTTTCAGTGCTTTGTGGCAATCTCTGCCACAGAGAATATCCTGTGGTAGGATATTCTGCCTTGACTTTAATGTAGAAAGTATGGAAATTTGAAGTTGTCTTAAACATACTTCTTAGGTCATCATCATTTGCAGTCTTAAGAAGCTGATCCTCTTTCTAGTATGAACAAAGTCGATTCACCTGGCTTATTTGCAGATGGGTTGCAGATCCATTCCTTCTCAATTCAAGAATGTTTTGTGGTTGGGATGTAATGCTCAAACTCTTTAGAAAGCTGAGATAGGTGATCACACATCAGCTGGGAGAAAGACGTTCCTGGCTCAGTCTCTTTCAAAATCTCTGCTAATATCTGAAACATGTCAAAAATGTCAGTGTTCACTTGTCACCCCCAGAGATCCAGTTTGGCATGGAATGCAGCCACTTTGCTTTGTTGGATAACTGGTTGCCACATATATGTGCTGCAACCTTGCTTTTCACGAGCTCATATTTATAAGCCTCTAACACCGGCCTTTCAGCCCTAAAATCTCTGCTAATATCTGAAACATGTCAAAAATGTCAGTGTTCACTTGTCACCCCCATAGATCCAGTTTGGCATGGAATGCAGCCACTTTGCTTTGTTGGATAACTGGTTGCCACATATATGTGCTGCAACCTTGCTTTTCACGAGCTCATATTTATAAGCCTCTAACACCGGCCTTTCAGCCCTCTGCAACACTGTCTGTTGCAGCTACTGCTCCCCCGTTTCCTAACATTTCTCCTCGGGACATGCCTCTTTGTTCGTGGTCTTTTCCAATCCAATTGAATAATCCTCAACCTGCACATAATCAATGGCAATCACCTGATTTCGGTTTGCTCACGCAATTCAAAAAGGCATGTAAATTGTATGGACCTACCTCACCCTACTGTATGAAATTTCTTAGGGGCTAGGTGCATCAGTGATTTCATACAGATATTTTTACAGTTGCTAAAATGGTTATGACTCCACAACAGCTACTACAATGGCAAATGTGGGTCACAGATGAAGCCAAATTAATCTTGCAAGAATAACAAAACAGGAGAAACCCTACTAGACTAAATTTTGAAATTCTCACCAGCACCAAAGCTATGGATAAAACTACTGTGCAATTACAATTTGTGCAGCCGCCCATATTATACTGGATTAAGGAAGTAACTATCAGAACATGGGCTAAAATAGACAGTTTCGCCTCTGATGGATCCTTTGTAAAAATACTGCAGGGACCAACTGAAGAATATGCTCAGTTTATTGGTAAGTTGAAGGAGGGCCATAGATCACAGTCTTAAAGATGCATCTTTACAGGAAATCATTTTGAAAAAATTGGCTTTTGATAATGCTAATGACGATTGCCAGGCCATTATCAGACCCATTAGAGAGCAAGGAAGAGTTATGGAATATTTGAAAGCTTGTAGGAATGTGAGGACAATTCAGCATAAAACTAAAATAGTCACTTTGGAAACCTTAAATGTTTCCCAAAAGTCTAAAGCTAAATGTTTGAATTGCAGCAAGCCAAGACACCTATGGAAGCAATGCCGTTTGCCTTGGCAAACAGGTTTTTCTCCTGACAAAGAAGGGGCTATTAAAACTAAGCCCCCCGGGCTCTGCCCAAGGTACAAAAAGGGGAATCATTGGCTGAATGAATGGTGTTCTAAATTCGATAAACAAGGCAGTGCCTTACCCAGCAAGACACCTCCTTCAGGAAACTAGGACAGGGGCTCTCCTCTAGCCCTGTTAAAAGGAGGACAACCAAATATTACTGAATTAACAGTGGCTAATCAGACATAACACATATGTAGACATCCCTGCTCCCTGAGATATGAAATTATTAATGGTAAATAATCCTATGAAAATCTTAACTGGATATTTTGGCCCTATACCAAAAATATTGTAGGCCTCCTCCTGTTGGGACGAAACAACAGCACCATGCGCGAGATAATTGTACATGCCGAAATCATTGATAAAGCTTACATGGGTGAAATTGCAATGATGTTACATGTGACTCGCAGCTTGTATTTACAAAAGGGTGACAGATTTGCTCAGCTATTACTATTACCCTATATGCCCCACTTAATAAAAAATACCAAAACAGGTGGCTTTTGAGAAGCCCTGGGTCCTGATCAATTAGTTGCTTACATTAAACCGTACATTGCTCCATTACCCTTAAATTTATGAGAAAGAGACTTTCTACAACAAGCTCAAGAGACTATACAATTGAATGAACCTTTTTCTTAGGGGTCATTGGGATAAAGCCATTGAAGTTAAAATGGAAGTCTAATAAACCTATGTGGACTGCTCAATGACCCCCATCAAAAGAGAAATTGTCCACTTTGCATACTTTGGTGGCTAACCTACTACAGCAAAACAGAATAAAAACTACTCAATTGCCATGGGATTCACCAGCTTTTGTTATTAAAAAACAATCAAATAAATGGAGAATACTAACAGATTTAAGGAATATCAACACTATAATGGTGCCTATGGGAACATTACAACCAGGACTCCCAAGCCCTGCTATGGTCCCTAAGAACTGGGCTATTATAATTATAAACTTGAAAGATTGACTTTTTACTATACCCTTACATCCAGAGGACAAGGAACACTTTGCCTTCTCATTACCCTCTATTAATAATCAATCTCCTGTTCAACGGTATCAATGGAAGGGCCTACTCCAAGGTACGATGATCTCCCCTATAATCTATCAATTCATTGTTGCTAAAATTTTGCAACCCATCAGACAACAATTTCCTGAAGCACATGTCATTCATTACATGGATGACATTTTATTGGCTTCTCCTTCAAAATCTCAATTGAATTTATTAGGTAATGAGGTCATAACTAATTTAACTAATTTAGACTGCTAATAGCAAAAGATAAATTACAACACCACTCCCCTTTTAAATATCTCAGATATCTTATAGACGGCTCCACCGTAAAACCACAGAAACTTTCAATCAGACAGGATAATTTACAGTTAATGACGTTCAAAAACTTCTCAGGGATATTAATTGGCTACAGCCTACCTAGGGGATTCCCACATATGCTTTGCAAAATTTATTCAAATCATTAAAAGGTTCCTCTGATGTGAATAGTCCCCAATGAATTGCCCCTGAGACTGAAAAAGAATTACAATTGGTAGAACAGAAGAATCAATAAGCATTTGTATACCATATTAATTATAATTCCCCTTTTCAGATATGTCTTTAATGCTCAGATATCTCCTACTGCCATTATAATGCAGGATAATCACCCTCTTGAATGGGTGTATCTCCAATCTCCATTCCAAACAAACTGAACACATTGTTTCCTATATAGCCTTAATAAGGAAAATCATTTTTCTTGCATGCTGTTACTTATGCATTATAGCTGGATATGACCCTACTAAGATTTACCTACCTTTGGCAAAAACAGAAATTAATAATACTCTCCAGGTGTCCACTACCACGAGTCCCCAAGGGACTAATCCTAGAGGCTTACAAACAAATGTATTATGGCAAACTGATTATACACATTGCAAACTGCTCCCTTTTAAATTGTGATTTGTAGTCATAGATACCTTTTCCAGCTTCATTTAAACAGTTCCTTCCACCGCCAAGACTACCAAAGCTACCATCACAGCCCTTCTACAGTATTTTTCAGTGATGGGGATCCCTGCCTCCATCAAAACAGACAATAGTCCTGCTTTTACAGCCAATGCTTTCCTGATTTCATACACCAATGGGGTATGTGCCATCTTACTGACATTCTATACAACTCTCAGGGCCAAGCCATCTTTAAACCGGCACACCATACACTCAAGCTCATTCTTTATAAACAAAACAGGGGAAATAAACTAAGGGACCCCTATGAACCTAAAGCCATCTTGCCTATAGTTGTTCTAACAATCAATTATTTTAATTTGCCTCTACGCAGTCAGGAAACACAAGCAGAGCGACATTTTTCTGATTCACCCTCGCATATGTCTGAACAAACTGCTATTTGGGTTAAATGCCTTAATCAATGGCAGCCAGGAACACTTAAGTTCCTAGGCAAGGGATATTGTCTTGTCATTTTAGATGATGGAACCGAACAATTTTAGATGATGGAACCCACTCAGAAGAGTCAGAAGACGGGCAAGCCTTACTCCACACCCCCCGACTGGTAACAGCCCTAAAACAGAAATTGCAACAGATGACACTGAAAAACAGCAAGAAAATGAAACGTCCCTGACGTAATGTGCCTTTTCCGACCTGGGCGCAAATGAAAAATCTGTCAAGACGAGCTGAGGATACTCTGTTGATGACCAACAGTGAGGTAACACTAGAAAAACTGTTGCTGGCTATGATGACCGTTTTAACCTGTGCTTCTGGGGCCTTCTGAGCCTCCTTGTGACAACGTATCTTGGAGGAAAAAGTCGTCTATGCCAGGAATGGACTGATCCACCTGTAGAAGAAGGTTTAAAAAAAAGTCTCTATTCATGCCAACATGACTTTTGTATATTGGGGGCCTCATGGACTCTTTGTGAATTGCCCAGAATCACAAGAAAATAATAACATGTGCCAAGGGTATAATGTTTCAGCACCACATTTCAACAGAACACAAACAGGACTCTGGCATCAATATGATGAACTTTTGAACTGGTACAATGGAGGTCTTTCACCTCCCAGACCCCAGATAATCAGTCTAGTCCTGGGGCCTGAACACCGGCATCTTTGGAAAATTCCTGCTTGCTTGTGCTGGTTTAGTGTCTCATATGCTTATGCACATGTTTCCATTCCACAGAATTATACTGCTGCTGCTAAGTCACTTCAGTCGTGTCCGACTCTGTGCAACCCCAGAGATGGCAGCCCATGAGGCTCCCCCATCCCTGGGATTCTCCAGGCAAGAACGCTGGAGTGGGTTTCCATTTCCTTCTCCAATGTTTGAAAGAGAAAAGTCAAAGTGAAGTCACTCAGTCATGTCCGACTGTTCACAACCCCATGGACTGAAGCCTACCAGGCTCCCCTGTCCATGGGATTTTCCAGGCAAGAGTACTAGAGCGGGGTGCCATTGCCTTCTCCAGAATTGTACTATTGAATATAAATTATACCAGTTATGTTCAAGCTTGTGTAAATGCCCCATATCTTTTTGCTATTGGACAATTTAGGAGTAATGGCTCAATTCTGTCCTACACTGAGTGTCGTTTGTATACTTGTTTAAATCATAATGTGCCAATTAATGTTACTAAAGACAATGTTTTTTTAGTCCAGCAAAGGACTGCCTAATGGGTTCCAGTTAAGATCTCTAAACTCTGGTCAGATTCCATGTTATTGTCTTTTATTCTGAGCGAATCCCTAAAAAGAAGCAAGTGCTTTATTGGCTGGATTATAGCTGTTATAGTGTGTATTATTTCAATCATAACCGTTGGGACAGTTTCTAGAATGACATATATAATTCTACTTAAAATCATGGTTTCATTACTGCCTGGAAAAAAAGATTCTCATGATCTCTGGGCCCAACAAGCTCAGATAGATCAACAAATACAAACATGCTTAAATGACCTACAAGCCGCTCTTATGTGTGTGGGGGATGATCTACACGCTTTACAAATACAACTGAAGTTGCGATGTCACTGGAATTTCACTACTTTCTGTTTGACCAATATGCCATGCAATGTCACTGGATATTCTTGGGAACAAATAAAGTTACATCTTTTAGGTTTGAAATCAAACGCTAGTCTAGATACAGAGAAACTGAAGCAACAAGTCACGTCTATCTTCAACAGCATTCCCCCTATGTTATAGTACACTGACTTCTATAATGCAATATCCGCTAGTACCTCCTTTACTAAATCCAAAAAATTGGGTACCTCATACGATGGCTACTTGTGTGCTGATCTGTTTATTGTTTGTTATTGTTCTTGTAGGATTCTGAGCATTATGTGCACAAGCCACCTCCACCCCCAAAACAGGAGTAACCATGGCTGCAACAGTCCTTGCTCTTAGGAGAAAAGGGAGGAAATGTGGAGGAGCTGGAAGGCTTTGAGCAAACACTGATAATGTATTTACTCCACCCATGACAAAGGTTGGGAGCTATAACGAGCATAACGGAGGGTTATGAGCATTCATCGAGTGCCTGAAGCTGGGAACAGATGACCAAGGGTCAATACGCCCGGCCTTGAAGCATTCAAAGGCTCCCTTATGGCCATCTGTTCCCTGGAAGCAAGGACTGTTATTTCACAATAAGACTCCCTTTAGAGTTATGCCAAGGTCATTTTATGTCTTAGGTGGTGGGAACTGTATTCTATGCTTGAATGCTTTGAATGAAAGGGAAGAAAAGCAGCTGAGCTGGTAAGACATCTACACAAATAACTTAGCACTTATGAGTGAGGTCCCAAGATTTTGTTCACAGTCCTACAGTCATTGATTCATTCAGATGGCATATTCTTGGCACTTTCATACACTGACCATCCATGACAGTCATGCTGGTCTTGGACTTGAATCCATGACCATCCAAGACAGTCATGCTGGTCTTGGGCTTGAATCCAAATCAAGATTCATCATTTATTGATGTGAAGACTCTGGAAAAGTGCTGTCTTTGAGCCTCATTTTTCTCTTCTGTAAAACAGAGATAACACCTCCTTGAATAGGGCATTGTTTGAGTCAAAAAATGACGTAAGTTCCCCACAAATGCACATAACCTGTATTCTGCAACATATGCCACTGTTACTCTGCTAGGCAGGCCCTGAGCTCATGATGAAAGATACCATAAGGCAATCTCTCTGTCCCGAATTCCCCTTGCAGGAGGGCAGCAAAATCACAACAGTCCCCCCAACAATGTAACCTGTGAGATGCAAGCCATCTCACATGTTGTGGAGCTCTCCAATGACTGCATGAATTCATCTTTTAAAATCATTTAAAGTTTTCCAATCTTCTGTTTCATTTTTCTAGGTCCTGTAGCTCTATAATCATAATCTGTGCTAAACCCTGTTGTTGGCCTTCATCAGATATTTGGTGCCTGGTTTGTATTGGCCAAACCAAGGTCTTGTGCCCAATGTACATTGAGGTGAAATAAACGGAAATGTTGGGGGTTCTGAGCAAAGAAAGGTTTATTGCAAGGGTCAAGCAGGCAGTACAAGTTATTCATGCTCAGAAGTTTGGAACTCCCCAGTGGATTTCAGGGGAGGATTTGTAGAGGCAAGCTGAGGGAGAGTCCAGGGTCCTTGATTAGCTCATGCACTATTCTGCTTGATGTGGAGGAGCAAGGTGATGTAACAGGGATTATCATCACAAATCCTTAGGTTCCAGTTTATCTTGGTCATCATGCAGTTAACTTCTTCCACCTGGTGGACTTTTTAGAATCTACAAAACAATTCAGGAATGTGCACCAGATCCTGTTGTAGAGATTCTGTGACTGCTGTATGGCTAATCTATTGATGAAGTTTTTTTGTTATTACATGTTCACATTCTTCCAATCATCCTTGAGCCAGCCTTTTGTGGCTCAGAGGAGGCCTGGGAGACTGAAGCTTTTCTACAAACAAGAGCCAGGCAGAGGGCATGCAGTGGGGGTAGGGTCTACCCCAGGAAGGCCCCACAGGGTCCTGCTCCATTTCAGTTCGAGACCTTCCCACAGCACCCTTGTTTGATCCTGATGAGGGCAGCATGCCCAGAGGGTGGGCTGCTATCTCCTTCTGCCAGCTTTCTCAGGGTTTCCTCTGTAGAGTGCATGGGCAGCCGCTGAGGAGGAGAGGTGGGCAGGGCCTGAGCCACCCTGTTCCACCTTCTGGGTGAGTTCCTGGACTCAGAGCAGGAAGTTTCCCAGAGTCTGCAGCCAGTGGCTCTCATGGGAGCCTGGCTGGTTGTGCCCCGCAGTCAGCCTGCCTGCCTGCCTTTGTCAAAGAGCTGGTAGCTTTGCCTCCTACCTGCGTGGGGCTTCTGGAAGTGTCTACCTGGGTGTCCCTTGGTCCTGTAGCCCTACATGTGGCATGCTTCATCCATCCTATGCCTGTGGCAGCAGCTGCACAGAGCGGGTGCCTCAGAGGTGGATTCTGGAGGTTTCTCAGTCCTGAGAAGTGAGACCTGGCGCACAGAGGGTGCTCCACTCTCAGGAGCAGGTGTCCTCAGGCTCCGGCCCGGTGGACCTGCAGGGCGGCCAGTCTCCAGCATCCCCGCCGGTGCCTCCAGGAGCAGCAGGAGCCCCACCGCCTCCTGAGCAGGGCGACCCCGGTCTGTGTCTGCCTTGGCCGGCAAGATGCTGCCCGTGTCCCCGGAGGTGAAGACCAACCCGCTGCTGAAGGCGAACTTCTGCTCACGCCTGTTTGTCTGGTGAGCCCCCCATCTAAGCTGTGACAGTTCCTGCAGGCACATGCCTGACACTGCTGGCTTCTGTTGGGGACCAAGGGACAAGGAGAGGGTGCGCTCGGGACTGGTGGCATTAGGGATGGGAGGAGGACCCAGGGACCTGGTGTCCACCTTATCCAGCTGCCTCAGAATCGCTCAGCAACTCACGGTCAGTTCTGAAAGAAGCTGCAACTTTTACCCCAAGGAAGCAGCTTATGAACAACTTTCTTTGTCTAATATGTGACCTGTACCTTTGCCCTCTTCCAATAATGTCCCCACTTTTCCCTATGTTCTGTAGGTGAACATCTGAGTTCCAGCTGCCCTGGGCTCCCTCTCTCCCCCTATCTGTGACCATGTCTTTCTCTCTCTGCCTCCCTCCCTGTGTGGTTGACTGTTTGTCCTGGTACCTAGTCGAGGCCAATTTCATGTGCGTACAAAACACAACTGTTTTTTATGAAATGAATGTGAACACCATTCTGGAAGACCTTTTGCTTTTCTCTTGGGACACACAGCCAGGAGCAGAGTATCTATTTGATCACAGCCCCTTTCCCTAATGTAAATATCTCTACTTCCATCTTTGTGGACCAAACCCTGGGGATGGGGTCTGTGAAACCTGTGGGTTCTTATCCAGATCTTTAGCTGAGAGAAGCAGTACATGGTCTTGATGTAGATGGTCCTGCCCAGGAATGCTATGGTCCTAAACCACTGAAGGATCCCTGATCTGGGAGGAAACACAAAGATGAAAAATGCTGCAGAGTGCTGAAGCTCTTAAATGAAGTCTTCATCTAATAGCTGGGACTACAGAAAGGCAGGCCTGAACCTTTGGACTTTAATCACACTTGGGTGATTACTAGATCTTTTGTTTCTCAACTCTCACCCATTCATCTTTCCCACAAATTCTGATACGTCTTTTATGGTATAGCCTAGAGGATCCCCAGGGGGATGGCAGCTCCTATGCTTGTTTTGATGGTGGTATATTCAGTGTATGTGGCTACATCTCTTGGCTATTTGATGTCCCTTAAGGAAAGAGGGTCCTAGAAGAAGGAATATGTGAGTGGTTACCATAAATAAAGGCCTTCCCTGGTGGCATAGACTCCCCCTTGATAAGACGGTGGGTAATCAAGAGCTTTGTAGTAGTCAAGAGTCATGGGATTATAAATTGTTTCTCATTCTAGGCTCATCAGGGATCCTATAAGAGAGACAACTGCTACTACCATTCAAGCTCCCCTCCTGACTAGATGAATGGCCCCTTTGATTCACAAGTTGTGCGAGTGTAATTAAAACCTGAATGTAACCTTGATCTGGGTGTGAACCACCTATAGCCCAGTGTGCCCTGGGAGAGTTTTCTTGGAGACAGTTGATGGCCCAACATGGGTGGCCCTTGTCACAGGGGCCTCGAGGAATAAACATCCCACAGGGGTGCACACACTGTCTTTGGGTTTTCTGGAGTCTTGTTTAGGCTCATGGTGGTGCTCTTTCATCCAGGGTACTTGCACATGGCCAGACTCCTCCATGTTTGGTATGATCCTGGTCCCACAGCCGTTAAGCATGATAACTATCTAGAGTCGGCCATGCCGGTAGGTGGAGGGCTCATAGTGAGCAGTTGGTGGAACTCCCAGAAAACAGGGATTTGACTAACACACAGGCCTTGGCAGGAGTGTGGGGGCAGCGGGCAGCCTCGATGTCCCCGGGCAGAAGCCTGGGCGTGGAGGAATTAAACCACAGTTTGGTGATGCTGTCAGCGGTTCGTGCAGTTCCCTGAAAGTCTGGTGGGGTTTTTATTCTCCAACTGAGGCTGATGGTGACAGATCCAACAGTCAGTAAAACTTCAGCCCTTTTGCATGCTTGAATGTTACTTGTTAAAATAAATTAATCTGCCAGGGAGTGATACCAAGGAGGACCATAAGGAGAATCAGCTGTGCATTTCAGCTGGGAAGGTATTACCGATCTTGAGTTTGTCTTCAGAAGCTTGGGGTTAGAATGAGGCTCCCATGAGCATTCTGACTGAGGGGAGTCTGGCAGGACTATAGGGATTCAGGGTCCAGAGCCTCTTAGACTCAGGGTTTTGTGTCCATAAGATAATTGCTTGTAAAAATTCCTCTCTGTTGACAGCTGATCTAAGATCTTGACATCAGGGTTGAAACTGCTTTGAATGTGACTGGTGCTCAGACACTTTAGTCATATCCGACTCTTTGCAACCCCATGAATTGTAGCCCACCAGGCTCCCCTGTCCATGGGATTTTCCAGGCATGAATACTGGAGTGGGTTGCTGTTTCCTTCAGGGAATCTTCCCAACCTAGGGATCGAACCAGCATCTCTTACATCTCCTGCGTTAACAGACGGGTTTTTTGCTACTAGTGCCACGTAGGTATCCTTGAATCTGATACAGTTCAGAAGATTTAAGTTCTCAGTAATACAGGAACATATCTGCAGCCTTACCCACAATGGCCATTCAGCTCTATTCTGCTTGCCTGAAACACCTGTATCTGACTCTTTGCAACCCCATGAATTGTAGCCCACCAGGCTCCCCTGTCCATGGTATTTTCCAGGCATGAATACTGGAGTGGGTTGCTGTTTCCTTCTTCAGGGGATCTTCCCAACCTAGGGATCGAACCAGTATCTCTTACATCTCCTGTGTTAACAGACAGGATTTTTGCTACTAGTGCCACGCAGGTATCCTTGAATCTGATATAGTTCAGAAGATTTAAGTTCTCAGTAACACAGGAACATATCTGCAGCCTTACACACAATGGCCATTCAGCTCTATTCTGCTTGCCTGAAACACCGTTACTTTATTTTCATTTCTAGATATAACTTTTCCTTAATAATTAAAGCAGATGTACAGTGTATGTTCAGTAGGCCACACAGACTGCTTTTAAGTTATACCATGTATAAGCCAGCATGACTTTCCTGTACCTAGAATGTATGTGTGTAAGCACATGCCTAAATTCCCCCTGTATCTTAATATATTTAAAATGTAGACTTTTTTTTTTTAACAATGTTCATGAATGTAGGTTTCTAATTAGAGATGTGTAATCTGGATATATGTCCCTCTCCTTTTCATGTTTAACAGGTGGCTAAACCCATTGTTTAAAATCGGTCACAAACGGAAATTAGAACCAGATGACATGTATTCAGTGCTTCCAGAAGATCGCTCCCAGCGCCTTGGAGAAGAGCTGCAAGGGTGAGTACAGGCATCAGAGAAAAGGGAGAAAGAGTGAGAATTTCCACGTGGGGCTAAAGGTTTGGGGGAGGCTTTGCCTTCCTCTGGGTTGTCCTAAGCCTCTTCCCCTGACACTGCACACTCACCCCTTCAGGCTGTTCTCTGGCTTAGCCCACTTTGGAGGCTGGGGGAGCGTGTATTCCCTGTGCATCCGTGGACGTGGAGGGAGCCCGCAGCCACAGCCCTGGAGGCCGAGCTCTGTCTCAGAGGTGGAGTCCCTGGAGGAGGGAGTCTGCCCTTCTGAGTTGCTCATGACCTGTGCCTCCAGCAAAGCTTGGCAGTAACTTGTTTCCAAAATCTGGAACTTCTCACTCAAGGCCTGTTTCCCTGGTGCTTCAAAGTCTGCACCGCTAGTCTTTCAGGAGCCCTGTGAGCAGGTAGCCAGCATCTACTGCGCAAACGCGCCTGTATTGGAGGCCGAGCTCTGTCTCAGAGGTGGAGTCCCTGGAGGAGGGAGTCTGCCCTTCTGAGTTGCTCATGACCTGTGCCTCCAGCAAAGCTTGGCAGTAACTTGTTTCCAAAATCTGGAACTTCTCACTCAAGGCCTGTTTCCCTGGTGCTTCAAAGTCTGCACCGCTAGTCTTTCAGGAGCCCTGTGAGCAGGTAGCCAGCATCTACTGCGCAAACGCGCCTGTAGTGCAGGCTCCTCTCCCACTCCGCCCCGCCCCCTTTCCCCTTTGGTGGACAATCGAGAAGATTCCACATGTTGAGAAGCAATGAAGCCCATGCACCACAACTACTGAACCTGTGCTCTAGAGCTTGGGAGCTGCAACTACTCAGCCTGCATGCTGCAATCACTAAAAGCCCCACGCCTAGAGCCTGTGCTCCATAACACAAGGAGCCACCACAATGAGAAACCTGTGCACTGCAACTGGAGAAAAGTCCATACACGGCAACAAAGGCCCAGCACAGCCATAAACAAACAAATAATTTTAAAAACAGTATTCCAGACTGGAAGAAGTAAAACTGTCACTCCTTGCAGAAGACACGATACTATACACATAAGATCCTAAAGACATCACTGAAAAACTACCACAACTCATCAACGAATCTGTAAAGCTGCAGGACACACAAAAAAATCTCTGGCATTTCTACACATTAACAATCATCAGAAAGAGAAATTAAGAATACAGTGCTACTTAAAACCACATCTAAACTGAAAAATCACTCTAACGAAGGAGGTAAAAGACACATACTCAGAAAACTGTTACATGCTGATGGAATAAACTCAAGAAACCAAAAACTGATGGAAAGATACACTGTGTTTATAGACTGGAAAAGTTAATATTGCTAAAATGACCACATTACCCAAGGCAATTTACAGATTCAATGCATTCCCTATCAATATATCATTGGCATTTTCTATAGACCAAGAGAAAATAATTCTAAAATGTATACGTAAACAAACTACCCTGAATAACCAAAATAATTTGAGAAAGAAAAGAACTGGATGAATCATACTCCCTGACTTCAGACTGTACTACAAAGACACAGTAATCAAAACAGTATAGTACTAGCACAAAAAACAGACACAAAGATCAATGCAACAGAATAGAGAGCTCAGAAACGAGCCCACACAAATACAGGAAATTAATCTATGACAAAGCAGGCAAAGATATACAATGGAGAAAAGACAGCTTCTTCAGTAAATGGTGTTGGGAAAACTGGACAGTTACATGCAAAAGAATTAAATTACTTTCTCACACTATACACAGAAATAAATTCAAAATGGATTAAAAACTTAAATGTAAGACCAGAAGTCATAAAACTTCCACAAGAAAACACAGGCAGTAAGCTCTTTGACACTGCAAAAGGAAACAAATGGGACTAAACAAAATTAAAAAGCTTTTCTGCACAATAAAGAAAAGCATCAATATCACTGGACTTCTCTGGTGGCTCAGACGGTAAAGCGTCTGCCTATAATACAGGAGACCTGGGTTCAATCCCTGGGTCAGGAAGATCTCCTAGAGAAAGAAATGGCAACCCACTCCAGTACTCTTGACTGGAAAATCCCATGGACGGAGAAGACTGGTAGGCTACAGCCCAGGGGGTCACAAAAGAGTTGGACACGACTGAGCAACTTCACTTTCTTTCAATATCACTAAAACAGAAAAGGTGCCTAGGGAATGGGAGAAGATATTTGCAAATGACATATCCAATAAAAGATTAATATCCAAAATATACCAAAAACTCATACAGCTCAACATCAAAACGTTGTTTTTTTTTTAAAGCCTTATTGAAACCTGAATAGATGTTTTCCCAAAGAAGATATACTGATGGCAAACAAGGGCATGGAAGAAAAACACTCCAATCACTAATCATCAGAGAGACAGAAATCAAAACCATAATGCTGCTGCTGCTAAGTCGCTTCAGTCGTGACCGACTCTGTGCGACCCCATAGATGGCAGCCCACAAGACTCCCCTGTCCCTGGGATTCTCCAGGCAACACTGGTTGCCATTTCCTTCTCCAGTGCATGAAAGGGAAAAGTCAAAGTGAAGTCGCTCAGTCATGTCCAACTCTTAGCAACCCCATGGACTGCAGCCCACCAGGCTCCTCCGTCCATGGGATTTTCCAGGCAAGAGTACTGGAGTGGGGTGCCATTGCCTTCTCCAAAACCATAATGAGATCAGCTCAAACCTGTCACTAAGGGTATTATTAAAAAAGAAAAAATAACACAGCAAATAATAAGTGCTGGTGAGGATGGGGAGAAAAGTGAATCCTCATGTATTGTTGGTAAGAATGTAAATCGGTGCAGCCACTATGGAAAACAGTATGGAAATTCCTCAAAAAATTAAAATTAGAACTATCATACAATTCAGCAATTCCACTCCTGAGTATTTAGCTGAACAAAACAAAAACGCTAATGAGGAAAGAGGGCCCAGAGGTCACACACGATCAAGAATCAGGTATGTGCAACAGGAACACTGGACTGTAAAGGTAATGCACTAATGTCATCAAACTTCCAAAGGAAAAAACTGCCACATTAAAATTACATACTTTGGAAAGTCGTCATGCAAGTATGAGGTGTTAACAATAGTGTCAACAGTATCTTCATGAAGTAAGCCAGAGAGAAAAACACCAATATACTGACACATATATATGGAATTTAGAAAGATAGTAATGATGACCCTGTAAGTGAGACAACATAAGAGACACAGAGGTATAGAACGGACTTTTGGCTTCTGAGGGAGAGTGAGAGGGTGGGATGGTCTGCGAGAATGGCAATGAAACATGTATACAATCATATAAGAAATGAAGTGCCAGTCTATGTTCAATACAGGATACAGGATGCTTGGGGCTGGTGTACGGGATGATCCGGGGAGATGGTGTGGGGTTGGAGGTGGGAAGGGGCTTCATCATTGAGAGATTGTGTACACCTATGGCTGATTCATGTCAATGTATGGCAAAACCAATACAGTATTGTAAACTAGAATAAAGAAAAAAAACTGCAAT
>SJYC01112102.1:0-11729 GCA_006408675.1 Madoqua kirkii | reverse complement strand
CTCATCTTCAGGGTCCACGTGTGTGTGACTTGCCCTGACTCCACTGCTCTGAGTTACATATCCCAGCTCTGGGCTTGCTTGGGGACTGTGATGACCGTCTCTGTCTATTGTCTCCTAATTTTGTGGTTGCTAATTCTCTTCTCCCACAAGTTCGTGAGCTCCTGGAGGGGACAGGCTGTGTCTTTCTGTGAGGAGCCTGGCACAGACTTGTGATTATGAATGTTTGTTGACTGAATGTTCAGACCCTGTTGGACTGACCCAAAATGTTTGAAATTGTGACAGAAAGTCTCCTTTTACTTGAAAGAGTGAAATGGGGATGAAGTGTGTGGTCC
This sequence comes from Madoqua kirkii, assembly GCA_006408675.1. NCBI lineage: Eukaryota > Metazoa > Chordata > Mammalia > Artiodactyla > Bovidae > Madoqua > Madoqua kirkii. The sequence continues at coordinate 11,397 of SJYC01112102.1, read as the reverse complement.
TGGTGTCGGGCAGACCCCTGAGTGTGCACTATGCTAATGTCTCCATGATGTGAGGGATGGTTTGTCTTAATCTGTGTCCATTCCCTAGAAAGGGGCCACTTACACAGGGCACTGAATTCACGTCTTGTATGCTGCTTCTTATAAAACCTTTGTCCTACTTTCTTTTTACAGTAAAGAAATTTCCAAGATTCTGAAAAGTTCCTACCTTAGAGGCATGAATTTGGCATCATTTTTCACTGTGAGCAAAATCATGATTTTTGTCACCTTCATCAGCAATGAGCTCCTTGACAACCTGATCTCAGCCAGCCAAGTGTTTGTGGTGGTGACGCTGTTCGAGGCTCTGCGGTTCTCGAGCACCCTCTTCTTCCCCATGGCCGTCGAGGAGGTGTCAGAGGCCGTCGTCAGTGTGCAAAGAATCAAGGTTTAGTGAAAATGACTTTTTAAAGTTATAGGCAGATTTGATCTAAAATACCTCTTTTATGTGGTGTCACTGTGTGCCAGTTAGGCGAGATTTAACTCTTTCAGTGCCAAGGCAGTCTTTCCAGAATGTATGTATTCCCCTCTTTTCTTGGGTAAAGTGCATTAAAAGTACTGTGAGATCCATGCTTGTTTAGGGCCAGTAGCATAGATGGCAGTAGCACAGGCTCTTGACGTGCAGTGATGGCTGCAGGACGATTCAAATGTCTAAAAGCAGGAGAAGCAAACAGGTGCATCTGCTGCGCTGGTGGAATGACTAGGCCGCGACGGTGCAGTCCTGGGCTGACTAGGATTCCTCTCTGGCCGGGAGGGTGGAACTTGCTGAGAAGTCCCTGTTCCCTGGGCAGGAAGAATGGCCTTAGATTCACTTAGTTTTCTGTGTTTAAAAATGGAGTCTTTCCTCCAAAAGATGTTTCCTTGTTGATTTCTGATCTTTACGTTTTTATTCTTGTCATTATTTTACTTAGTGTCTAAGCCTGTCTCTAGCTGCCTTCTTTCTTTCAAACTTGTAATTCCGACCATACTTATTGTCTCCTCTTTTAAACTAAATGTCCCTAAGTAGTCGGGGGTAAATAAACTAAATGTCCCTAAGTAGTCACACAGGGGCCTGGTGCACAGTAGGTGCTCAAGTATTTCTGTTTAAAATGAAGATTAATTCAGCTTTTGAAAAATGATTTATTATGACCTCATAATAAACCCAAGAACTCTCTATTTTTCTCTAAGTGAGGAAGGGCCTGTGGTCATGGCCTTGGAGGACTCCAATAGGATTGCAAAAGATCTCAACTTCAAAATACTCACTAAAACTCTTCAGTAACTTTAACATCTAGTAAGAGTCTGTCTCTGAGGTTGTTTTCCGTTACCAGCTACAAGCAAGTACATCTTTTGGGTAGTATCAACTTTCCTGCATAACTTGTTCTGGGTCCGCAATTCATGGCTCTACTGGCCATTTAATTTCAGCCTTTTCATCAGGCTGAGTCTTGGAGAAAAATCCAGCCAGCACTTCTGGCGCCTTTACAAGGTGATCATGTGTTGAATGGGGTTTCATTTAACCCTTGGAAGACTGTGACATCTGTCCGCCTCAGAGGTATTGTTTGTGGACAGGTGCTCAATAAATTTAATTCTTCACATAAGGCATATTTTTCCTTTTCATTATTTTTTCATTGAAAGTAGGGTGTTTCTATTCTAATGTATACAGATTGAGTATCGGTGTCTTGGTTACATGCTTAAGCTGAAACTGGAATTTGATTCTGTCTAGACCAGATACATAGTCGGACACAACTGAGCGACTTCACTTTCACTTTTCACTTTCATACATTGGAAAAGGAAATGGCAGCCCACTCCAGTGTTCTTGCCTGGAGAATCCCAAGGATGCGGGAGCCTGGTGGGCTACTGTCTATGTGGTTGTACAGAGTTGAACATGACTGAAGTGACTTAGCAGCAGCAGCAGCAGACCAGATATATAACATATACATTACTCTCCAGGGCCCTTGGTCTTTTTAATCAATATAAGTTGATAATAGGCCAGATGAGAAACTCAAGCAAGGCTTCACTGAGGCTTGTGCTGCAGCACAAAGTATGAAAACAGGAAACTGAAGCCCCATTGACGCTTTGAGAAGAGTGGGCTGGCTCCAGAAGTGGGGTGAGGGTCGGGGAGGCTTGGTGGTTTGAGCCACAGGGGTGACTTATGTGGTCTGCCCCCGTCTTGTAGGTGCCATGTGCCAGGATTGTGCACAGTTCCCTGCTTTGCTCCCAGCAGCTCAGAAATGCCAGTTGGCTGATGGTGTTTTTGTGTCTTACTGTTCGTGATTGCCTTTGCATGTGTGCAGGTGTGTTTAGTCTCTTTAATTTCTTTGTATTTTGTTGCTTAAGGAGACGTTTGTCCAGATGCAAGCACTCCTATAGAGGGTCCCAGGTCCCAGCCTGTCTCATCACCTTTTGCTTGTTGCTGTGTCAGCTTAGACTGTGTGAGGCTATAGCCATGCAGTCAGTGGTTGGATGGTTTGAACAGCTGTGCAGTCTGTTCCTTCCTTTAGCTGATGCCCTCCATGGGCTGACTGTGCAAGGCTAGGTCTTAGCTGGAGTTGGGACTGTAACAGCACACGAATGATGTAGTATCTCCCCTCTGTGTGACTTAGGATTCCTCAGGGGATTCAGAGGTAGGGAGGGCAGTGCCAGCTGGGGATGTGCTGAGCTGGTTTCAGTAGGGTTAGTGTTTGAGATGGACAAGATGTGTGGTGGGGTCAGTACTCAGGGTGTCCAGGCAGAGGCCTCCTGGGGAGCGTGGACTTAGGTGCAAGTGAGTCACTTGGCGGGGGTGGTGTTAAGCTTGTGGACACTCTCAGAGGGGCTGTAAGGAGATAAGGAGAGAGCAGTCTTGGGGTGGGGTGAGTGGTATTGGGGAAGACTGGGGAAGTAACCAGCAAAAGAAAAGTTGCATTATTGAAATAACTAATCGTGAGTGAGACTCTGAAATGATGTTGTTTCGAGAGGAAAAGAGGATTGCGAGAGAGATGAATTGTGTCAGAAAGGCGAGAGCTGGTACCTGGCTGACGATGGTGGTGGGAAGAGAGAACTCAAGCTGCAGTGGTTGAAAACCTGCAAATGTGTCCATAGAGCACCCTCCATCCATCCTGCCTCCTGGTGGACTCAGGCTCCGGGCAGGTGGGAGTCACTGTGCTCAGCGTTAGGTTCTCGATGAGCTTGGATGAGAGGAGGAAGGAGTGAATGAAAGCATCTTCCACCAGCTGCTATTTGACAGAAATGCAAGGATCCTGTCTTTCTTTTCCTGCACAAGGGTTTTCACATTCAGTTTTGACCAGTTCTTCTTTTTAAGTAGAAGTTTGCAATCGCATTTTTCACTCTGAGGCACGATAGATGGGATGTCAAGATATTTAAGGTAGTTGATTACTATTTATGTGCTTTTTTCTTTCTCAGCCATCCTCACATGCTTGTTTCAGGTTTTCCCCATATGGGTTAGGATTTGGTTTACCTGTGGGTCCCAGAGGTACCCGTGCTAAAGCTACTTACAGGGATCATTTGTTTTTCTCTCATGCAAGAATTCTTGTGAGGCTCTGTATGGGTTTCCTGGGGCTGCTGATGCGAAGTACCACAAAACATGTGGCTTAACACCACAGAAATGTTTTCACAGTCCCGGAGGCTGCTGCTCCTGCTGCGAAGTCACTTCAGTCGTGTCCGACTCTTTGTGACCCCATAGACAGCAGCCCACCAGGCTCCCCCATCCCTGGGATTCTCCAGGCAAAGACACTGGAGTGGGTTGCCATTTCCTTCTCCAATGCATGAAAGTGAAGTCACTCAGTCGTGTCCGACTCTTAGTGACCCCGTGAACTGCAGCCAGAAGTCTGAAATCAAGCTGTCAGCAGAGTCATGATCCCTCTGAATCCAATAAGGGAGCATCCTTTCTTGCCTCTGCGAGCTCTGAGTGGTTGCAGGCCAACCTTGGCTTTCCTTAGCTTGAAAGCCATCATTCCAGCCTCTGTCTCCATCATCAGGTAGATGTTTTCTCTGTGTCTCTCTGTCTCTGCATTTCTCATAAGGACTCCAGTCATATTGGACTCAGGGCCCACCCTACTGCACTGTGATCTCCCTTTAACTGATTATATTTCCAACCACCAAATTTCCAAATAAAGTCACATCTTGAGCTAACTGCAGTTAGGATGTATCTTTTGTGTGGTGATACAACTCTCCCCATAACAAGTCCCATGGCTAGTGTGAACCTCCATGATGTTGGGACCCAGACTCATCTCTCTTCTTATGTTACTCCACTGCATGTGACCTTGACCCCGCTGGCAGCCCCCAAGGCCCAGGCTGGGATGGGGGAAGGTCCTGGTTGCTGCCACTCTCCACTGCCCTGGATTTAGTCACGTGGCTGCTACTGTCTGCTCGGGAGCCTGGAGACAGAGGGAGAGCCTCCTTCCAGGCTGCCACATGCAGCTGAAATCCAGGGTTTGTTATCACAGAAGAAAGAGCAGATTTCAAGGACAGCCAGCAGTCTCTGCCTCTTGTTCACAGTTTTGAGGACCTTGGGGAGTGGGAGTGTTCTAAGTCGTTTGTTCCATTTCTCTATTGCTCTAACTTTTCTCATTGAATTATATCTAGCATTTGCAAGGCAAGAGGGACTTTGCTTGTATGTGTTTGTCAGCTTTGTAGCAATTTATAAGACTTTGTTTTCTTCAACTACTGTGCATCAGTTAGCTGCAAAGTGGCGCAGAAGATGAGAGGTGCAGCCGTTCCTGCTGTGGCGGAAAGGGGGCGTTGACTAAGAAGAGGCAGTGCTGTGAAAAGATGCTCGTGAAATATTTTTTAAGTCATAGAAGCTTAACACAGTTTTCTGTTTAGAATGATGACTTAGTGACAGTTAATGACAAGCAGTGATGTGGTATTGACACACACGAGGGGGAAGCAGAGGGCACGGGGTTTGTACCGAGTCTCTGTCGTTGGTCTTGTGATCCCAGCCTGCCCTGTGCCACCTGCTTCCTGGCGGCCTGGGAAGGGCCTTCCTCTCTGTGCTCCAGCAGTGTCACGTGGTGCTTGGCACAGTGTGGGATTCAGTTAGTATTTATGAAATAATTTCCTACCAGCTCACCTGTTTATTGTTGGTAACACAAAAGTAAAACAGTAAAAATGTCCAGCTTCTAAATGTATTGGACTTTGAAGCCATATTTTCTTCTTAGAGAAGAACCAGTACACTTGTTGAGAAAGTAACAAAGGCAGCCTCATGGCCAGGGACTCTTATTAATTTTTTACACACACACATACATACTCTATATATGTGTATATATGCTATGTTTTATTTATATGTATATATATGCTATACTATATTATATACTTAGTTGTACATATAATAATATATTACATACTATATGCTATTTAATTTTCTCATGTGAACCAAGACCTAATAAAATACAGTTGTAAAATGATAGGTAGGTATAAATGACAGGTATAAAACTTTCTATTGTCAGTTCCAGAGAAGCCTTTGTTTTGTTTGTGCTTTGTTCTTACAGTATATACAGTCTCTTGGATGAGAGGAGGAAGGAGTGAATGAAAGCATCTTCCACCAGCTGCTATTTGACAGAAATGCAAGGATCCTGTCTTTCTTTTCCTGCACAAGGGTTTTCACATTCAGTTTTGACCAGTTCTTCTTTTTAAGTAGAAGTTTGCAATCGCATTTTTCACTCTGAGGCACGATAGATGGGATGTCAAGATATTTAAGGTAGTTGATTACTATTTATGTGCTTTTTTCTTTCTCAGCCATCCTCACATGCTTGTTTCAGGTTTTCCCCATATGGGTTAGGATTTGGTTTACCTGTGGGTCCCAGAGGTACCCGTGCTAAAGCTACTTACAGGGATCATTTGTTTTTCTCTCATGCAAGAATTCTTGTGAGGCTCTGTATGGGTTTCCTGGGGCTGCTGATGCGAAGTACCACAAAACATGTGGCTTAACACCACAGAAATGTTTTCACAGTCCCGGAGGCTGCTGCTCCTGCTGCGAAGTCACTTCAGTCGTGTCCGACTCTTTGTGACCCCATAGACAGCAGCCCACCAGGCTCCCCCATCCCTGGGATTCTCCAGGCAAAGACACTGGAGTGGGTTGCCATTTCCTTCTCCAATGCATGAAAGTGAAGTCACTCAGTCGTGTCCGACTCTTAGTGACCCCGTGAACTGCAGCCAGAAGTCTGAAATCAAGCTGTCAGCAGAGTCATGATCCCTCTGAATCCAATAAGGGAGCATCCTTTCTTGCCTCTGCGAGCTCTGAGTGGTTGCAGGCCAACCTTGGCTTTCCTTAGCTTGAAAGCCATCATTCCAGCCTCTGTCTCCATCATCAGGTAGATGTTTTCTCTGTGTCTCTCTGTCTCTGCATTTCTCATAAGGACTCCAGTCATATTGGACTCAGGGCCCACCCTACTGCACTGTGATCTCCCTTTAACTGATTATATTTCCAACCACCAAATTTCCAAATAAAGTCACATCTTGAGCTAACTGCAGTTAGGATGTATCTTTTGTGTGGTGATACAACTCTCCCCATAACAAGTCCCATGGCTAGTGTGAACCTCCATGATGTTGGGACCCAGACTCATCTCTCTTCTTATGTTACTCCACTGCATGTGACCTTGACCCCGCTGGCAGCCCCCAAGGCCCAGGCTGGGATGGGGGAAGGTCCTGGTTGCTGCCACTCTCCACTGCCCTGGATTTAGTCACGTGGCTGCTACTGTCTGCTCGGGAGCCTGGAGACAGAGGGAGAGCCTCCTTCCAGGCTGCCACATGCAGCTGAAATCCAGGGTTTGTTATCACAGAAGAAAGAGCAGATTTCAAGGACAGCCAGCAGTCTCTGCCTCTTGTTCACAGTTTTGAGGACCTTGGGGAGTGGGAGTGTTCTAAGTCGTTTGTTCCATTTCTCTATTGCTCTAACTTTTCTCATTGAATTATATCTAGCATTTGCAAGGCAAGAGGGACTTTGCTTGTATGTGTTTGTCAGCTTTGTAGCAATTTATAAGACTTTGTTTTCTTCAACTACTGTGCATCAGTTAGCTGCAAAGTGGCGCAGAAGATGAGAGGTGCAGCCGTTCCTGCTGTGGCGGAAAGGGGGCGTTGACTAAGAAGAGGCAGTGCTGTGAAAAGATGCTCGTGAAATATTTTTTAAGTCATAGAAGCTTAACACAGTTTTCTGTTTAGAATGATGACTTAGTGACAGTTAATGACAAGCAGTGATGTGGTATTGACACACACGAGGGGGAAGCAGAGGGCACGGGGTTTGTACCGAGTCTCTGTCGTTGGTCTTGTGATCCCAGCCTGCCCTGTGCCACCTGCTTCCTGGCGGCCTGGGAAGGGCCTTCCTCTCTGTGCTCCAGCAGTGTCACGTGGTGCTTGGCACAGTGTGGGATTCAGTTAGTATTTATGAAATAATTTCCTACCAGCTCACCTGTTTATTGTTGGTAACACAAAAGTAAAACAGTAAAAATGTCCAGCTTCTAAATGTATTGGACTTTGAAGCCATATTTTCTTCTTAGAGAAGAACCAGTACACTTGTTGAGAAAGTAACAAAGGCAGCCTCATGGCCAGGGACTCTTATTAATTTTTTACACACACACATACATACTCTATATATGTGTATATATGCTATGTTTTATTTATATGTATATATATGCTATACTATATTATATACTTAGTTGTACATATAATAATATATTACATACTATATGCTATTTAATTTTCTCATGTGAACCAAGACCTAATAAAATACAGTTGTAAAATGATAGGTAGGTATAAATGACAGGTATAAAACTTTCTATTGTCAGTTCCAGAGAAGCCTTTGTTTTGTTTGTGCTTTGTTCTTACAGTATATACAGTCAATGTTTTGCTTTTTTTCTGTAGAACTTTCTGTTACTTGATGAGATAACACGGTGCTACCCTCTGCTGCCATCAGATAGTAAAACAATCGTGGATGTGCAAGCTTTTACAGCTTCTTGGGAAAAGGTAAGAAACCTTGCTTTCTAAAATTATGACTGCTAAAAGACAACTGTGACATAGATTTATTGGAGAATTTTGAGATTTTATGTATGCTGTAAAATGTGACTTGCTTATTAACTTAGAATATATTATAAAAATTCTCGAAATCAAGGATGGGGTTTGCAATGAATGGAGATTAAGTGTAAATTCAGCCTGAAGCACTTGACATGTTGCTCTTTTTCTCATTTTCAAGAGAGCTTTCAGTGTATTAGCACATATTGAGTTTAAAGTATGTAAATTCTTCTTTTAATTTTTAGTTTGTTTTTCATTACAACTGTGACATAGATTTATTGGAGAATTTTGAGATTTTATGTATGCTGTAAAATGTGACTTGCTTATTAACTTAGAATATATTATAAAAATTCTCGAAATCAAGGATGGGGTTTGCAATGAATGGAGATTAAGTGTAAATTCAGCCTGAAGCACTTGACATGTTGCTCTTTTTCTCATTTTCAAGAGAGCTTTCAGTGTATTAGCACATATTGAGTTTAAAGTATGTAAATTCTTCTTTTAATTTTTAGTTTGTTTTTCATCATGTTTTATTACAGAGTATTAAATATAATTCCTTGTGCTATACAATAGGATTACCTTAAACAAAAGATATAGAGCACAAATAGCTTTTCTTGAGAACCCAGATCTAATGTTTTGAGCTGAAGTGTGAAGTGTCACTTGTCTCTGAGTCTTTGTGGCCCCATGTACTCTAGCCCACCAGGCCCCTCTGTCCATGGGGATGCACACCCACCCCAGCATTTCTGTTGTTGTTGTTCAGTCACTTAGTCATGTCCAAATCCATGTGACTCATAAACTGCAGCATGCCAGACTTCCTTGTGCATCACCAACTTCAGGAGCTTGCTCAAACTCATTGAGCAAGTGATGCCAGTGATGTCCATTGAGTCAGTGATGCCATCCAACCATGTCATCTTCTGTCGTCCTCTTCTTCTCCTGTCTTCAGTCTTTCTCAACATCAGGATCTTTTCTAATGAGTCAGCTCTTCACATCAGGTGGCCGAAATATTGGAGTTTCAGCTTCAGCATCTGTCCTTCCAATGAATATGCAAGACTGATTTCCTTTAGGATTGACTTGTTTGATCTCCCTGCTGTTCAAGGGACTCTCAAGAGTCTTCTGTAACACCACAGTTCTTCAGCACTCAGCCTTCTTTATGGTGAAAACTCTCACATCCATACATGACTACTGGAAAAACCACAGCTTTGACTAGATGGGCCTTTATCAGCAAAGTAACGTCTCTGCTTTTTAATACCCAGTCTAGGTTTGTCATAGCTCTTGTGCCAAGGAGCAAATATCTTAATTTCATGGCTGCAATCACTGTCTGAAGTGAGTTTGGAGCACAAGAAAATAAAATCTGTTGTTGTTTCCACTTTCTATTTGCCATGAAGTGATGGGGCCAGATGCCATGATCTTAGTTTTTCAAATGTTTAATTTTAAGCCAACATTCGCTCTTTCACTCTCTTCTTTTACCTTCATCAAGAGGCTCTTTAGTTCCTCTTCATTCTCTGCCATTAAGTGGCATCATCAGCATGTCTGAGATTATTGATATTCTATCAGAATTCTGGATTCCATTTTGTGATCATCTAGCCTGGCATTTTGCATCATGTGATCTGTATAAAAGTTAAATAAGTAAGGCTATCACATACAACATTGACATACTCCTTTCCTGATTTGGAATCAGTCTGTTGTTGCATGTCCAGTTCTAACTGTTGCTTCTTGACCTGCATATAGGTTTGTCAGGAGGCAAGTATGGTGGTCTGGTATTCCCATTTCTAGAAGAATTTTCCACAGTTTATTGAGATGCACATAGTCAAAGGCTTTAGTCAGTGAAGCAGAAGTAGATGTTTTTCTGGAATTACCTTGCTTTTCTGTAATTCAACACATGCTGGCAATTTGATCTCTGGTTCATCTGCCTTTCTAATTCCGGCTTATACATCTGAAAGTTCTCAGTTTACGTACTGCTGAAGCCTAGCCTGAAGAATTTTGAGCAACACTTTGCTAGCATATGATATGAGCACAATTGCATGGTAGTTGGAAAAAAGAAGGAAACTTAAGAGAGCTAGGGCTACCTTAAATCCCCAAAGAGATAAAATTTGATGAAGAGGTCTCTAGGATACAGTATCATAAAATAGGAAAGAGAAAAATGTGGGTTATATTTTTACATATCAATTATGTTGATTATTGTTATATTTTCCACTTTCTAAAAAAATTTTTGTTACTTTCGTAATATGGGTAAATTAAATTAAAAACTTTAATTTGTAGGCATCAGGGATCCCAACTATACAAGGCATTTCCTTCACTGTCAGACCTGGTGAACTGTTAGCTGTGGTTGGACCTGTGGGAGCAGGAAAGGTAAGTTAATGAATGATGTCTTTTGTCAGCTTGATGCAACACCACAGCTCTTGTTAAATTCTCAGAACTGAGCCCAGATCTGTGTGTGACTCAGTTTGAATTGAGTGTATCTAGAACAGTGTCTCTCTAGGTGTGTTCATTGAACATTCATTTACAAGAATGTCTCATGGACAAATCAATCAGGATAAACGCATGCTGTCTTTTTGTTCTTGGTGCTTCCAACTTCCCAGTTAGGAACTGCCTGTGGGGAATTTGGATATCTCAGTGAAGGAAATTATGTGACAGCTCTTCGGGATTAAATTAAATTAAATCAGACTTAAATTGAAGAAAGTGGGGAAAATCAATAGATCATTCAGGTATGACCTAAATCAAATCTCTTATGATTATACAGTGGAAGTGAGAAATAGATTTAAGGGACTAGATCTGATAGAGTGCCTGATGAACTATAGATGGACGTTTGTGACATTGTGCAGGAGACAGGGAACAAGACCATCCTCAAGAAAAAGAAATGCAAAAAGGAAAAATAGCTGTCTGAGGAGGCCTTACAGATAGCTGTGAAAAGACGAGAAGCAAAAAGCAAAGGAGAAGAAAGCAAAGGAGAAAAGGAAACATATACCCATTTGAATGAAGAGTTCCAAAGAACAGCAAGGAGAGATAAGAAAGCCTTCCTTTCAAAGAGGGATGGTATGGGGAGGGAGGTGGGAGGGGGGTTCAGGATTGGGAATACGTGTACACTAGTGGCAGATCCATGTTGATGTATGGCAAAACCAATACAATATTGTACATTAAAAATAAATAAATACTAAAAGTAAAAGAAAGAAAGGAAGACTTCCTCAGTGATCAGTGCAAAGAAATACAGGAAAACAATAGAATAGGAAGATTAGAGATCTCTTCAAGAAAATTAGAGATACCAAGGGAACATTTCATTCAAAGATGGGCACAATAAAGGACAGAAATGGTAGGGACCTGACAGAAGCAGAAGATATTAAGAAGAGATGGCAAGAATACACAGAAGAACTGTACAAAAAAGATCTTCGC